>JAIUZE010046568.1:0-25239 GCA_022085475.1 Heliosperma pusillum
AAAGTTTCATGGTCAGATTCAAAGCGGAATTATTTTTAATCATCTAACCTTTATTTATTCCATTTTATGATATAAAAATCATAAATCATACGAAATAAGTCCACTTCACACGCAATTTTACATAAAGTATGTAAAATGCATGTGTGATATTGTGTAAAACTTTCAAGGTCATAAAATAAGTCTAACTATTTTTAGCATTTTAAACATCATTTTACTCATTAAAATGTAATAAAAACACTAAAAATCATATTTGAGCAATATAAATTTCCATAAATCATGCAAATGACCTAAAATCATATTAGGACCAGAATATAATGACATGACATGCAAATAACTTTCGAATTATATCTTATAAAACACAAATTACAAGTTTACTTTAAGTTACAATAACTCGAAAAAACTAAAAATCGATTATGCATGCAACAACCTTGGCTCTTGATACCGCTTGTAAGTTTCTTCAACTCGATATTAGACATTTCTAATATCATTTACATTTAGTTTACTCTTAAACTAAATAGATCTTATGCATGCATAACATTAAAACAAAATAAGAAGAAACAATTTCCTTACATTGATTTTTCAACGATTTTGGGCACAAGATAGGACTCCTTCCTATTCTTGTTCTTGAGCTATAAATCAAAGGATGAACTCCAAGTTCTTAGTATAAGAACACTCCTATTAGTAGCACCAAGACAACCCCTTGAATCTCTACAAAATACTACACTAGTATATAAATGTAGTAGCCCTTAATAATATAAATCTAATAACTCTTATTACTACCTTAGCAATTTTATTAGAAATTTAAGAACTCAAGTTAATAACAAAACTTATTAAGTTTTCTTAGAGAGATGTAGGTTTTAAGAGAGATAAGTATAACCTAAAACTTATGAGATGAACTTAATACAAAATAAGGAGAAAAATCCCCTTATTGTGCAAGCCATGACCGGCCACCCCTTAGCATGGGTAAGGGTGAGCTTTTGCTTTTGTTCTTAACAAAGCACTAGGTATGCAAGGCTATACCTTTAGGTCATGATGATGTTTCTATTTAACAATTAAATAAAAACACCCACTAATACACAAACGCACAATATTTCGGCCCTCTTGAATAATAAGGTGTCCATTTTAACTTTGTCAAATGTCAATTGTCATACAATGTCTCACATGTGACATATAACATGTAATCTTTGCTTATAAAAGTACATTTAACTAATTTAAATACAATTTCATAACAAATAAATTAGACTTAACATTTTAAGTCACATTTTATAATTACATGTAAATAAAATGGGTCATCTCATATTTGGTTAATATAATCTACAACAATTTGTAATTATAATTAACCAATTTTGCTTATCTCAAATAATTCATAAACATAATGCATTCTTAGTAATATTACAATTAAATTACTAAAATGAATATAAACTTGGTTCAGTTTAAGGGATTAATTAATCTGTATAGCTATACAATTAATTAATGTACATGATTAGGGGATTGTCCTTTAGGTGTGACCTCAAGGGATCAACTGATCACCACCGTCATACGACAGTAACGTCAAACTCAGTTGAGCCAATCGTTACCGATTTATGTCGACCAGTTAACTATAATATTCATCATCCCTTTGTATTCTTATTATTGAGATTTTAATTATGTGATTGCACTATTGTTGAGCACACTTACTCCAACATATAAATGATCCCAAGACTCAATTATCTGTAAATTGATAAGCCAACCTCTTGGGTAATTCTACCTTTAGAATTCTTGTTCGATAAAATTTTATCTATAGTCCATCATAATCACGAGAAACTCTTCGGATTATAATGTTGAGGTAAAATAAGTCAACACATACTACTTACCCAATGTAGAAGGGGTCATATAGAGAGTAAGGTCCTATATGCCTACCGACGAAGAAGGGATTCATAATAATTTGCCCTATAAAGACTAGTCTCAATTTTAGGTTTTGAGAGGAAGATCCCATCAACTTTATTTTAATTCATTTTAAGTGAACGAATATCTAGCATGCGAGAATGAATAAATTAAGATGATGGCTTTGAAAGTCCTAGACCTCTAATTAGACTCCTCTAATTAGTTCATTAAATTACATTAACTTAATGATTTAGGATTTAGTTATCATGCATGCAAATATAAAAGCATAAAAGAAAATATAAGACGAAAACATCCTTACATTGGGATTTTTCGGTTAATAAGGGCACAATAAGAACTCCTTCTTATTGTTCTTGAGCATGTAATTAGTGGATGATCCTCCATAAAACAACCTCTAAAGTAGAAGGTCTCCTACTTGTTGCACCCAAGATTAAACCCAAATAATTTTACCTGATTATTAACTAGATAATAAGTAAGACATTATACTACTAATATTATTGTATTACTACACTAGTAATATGTAGAGAATATTAGTTTGCATGTTAGTTTTTAGAGAGATGAAGAGTTTAGTAAGGGAAGTAGAAAATAAGCAAGTGAAGAAGAAGAAAAATGAGAACATCACATGTCCTTATAAGGCCATCCCGGCCGGATTCCATGAGCCCCTTGTGGGTCACTTTTGCTCTTTTCTAAATTGTGTAAGGTAGTGGAGTGTGAACTTGGTGGTAATGATTAAAGTCTATCATAACATGTCACATTACAAAGATTAAGTGAGCATAAAATAAGACTAAAATCATCACCCATGTACACTACCAAAAACCGGTGCATACATGTCCACATGGGTCCATTTTGATTTTTGATATTTGTCCCACAAATACTTATTAATCATATGCTTAATTATCTAATATAGTTAAGTGTTAATTTGATCATATAACAATTATATGACTCAAATTAATAAATAATACACTTAAATTTTAAGTGATATTTTACCATTATATCAATATATAATGGATCCCACAATGTTTAGTTAATTTATTTTACAACTCTTTGTAAATATAATTAACTAACTACCTCTACCTCAAAATATATACATAATCTCAACTAAGTTAATAAATTAACTATTAATCATTAAATTAAATCTTATTTAATCGTATTAAAGTAAGACGTAAAATTTATTCAGTCAGTTATCGTATAATTGACTAATAAACTTAAGTGGAATGAGTTCCTAACTCAATTTCCAATAAATAACTTGTTGGAGTAAGTGTCCTCCACAATAGTGCATTTATATAATAAATCTCATTTGGAATATATGTGGCATGATTAGTATATTTTGATACTCCAGGTCAGTTGATTAACGTAAATCGGTAACGCTCGGCTGACTAGAGTTTGACGTTATTGTCGTTTGACGGCAGTGATCAACTAATCCCTTTAGGTCACACCTATAGGATGAAACCCAAGCAGAAAACTAATTATATGTATACGATACAGTTTGATTAGTCCTTTACATATATATTTGATATATGTTTGGTTACGAGAGTTATTTATTGAGAATTGAGTTAGGAACTCATTTCACTTAAGTTTATTAGTCAATTATACGATAACTGACTGAATAAATTTTACGTCTTATTTAAATACGATTAAATAAGTTTTAATTTAGTGATTATTCGTTAATAATTAAATTAGTTAATTATGATTACAAAGAGTTGTAAAATAAATTAACTGGGCATTGTGGGATCCATTATATATTGATATAATGGTAAAATATCACTTAAAAGTTAAGTGTATATTTATTATTAATTTGAGTCATATAATTGTTTTATGATCAAATTAACAACTTAATTATACAAGATAATTAAGCATATGATTATAAGTATTTGTGGGACAAATATCAAAAATCAAAATGGACCATATAAGGCCACTAGGGGCCGGTCAAGTAGTAGTGGTAAGGTGATGATGGTTGCTTTTGTTCATGCTCACAAGTCAAATGTGATTTTGACATGAATAGTACACCAAAATCATTTCAACTAATATTACACTCCACCACATTGCATGTGACAACCCTCGCGAATGCGGAAATATAAAACATACAAGCATGATGAAATTACCCCGTCTAGTCGGATTTACCCCATCTATCATAGTTGGTCAAGATGAAATTACCCCGTCTAGTCGGAAATACGGTATTTAAAAAAAACCTTTATACATGCAAGATAGATAAAACGAGGAGTGTCAAAATATTACAAACTAAGTACGGAATAATAACAAAGAGACGGAGTCTCTCAAATGTTAACAAAGAACAAGTGTTTAGCAAACTAGCTAATTAACGCTAGAGGTTAATTTCCAGGGACAACGCCGCTAGCTCACACCCGAACCCAAATGCCACAAGCAAAAGCCATCCAATCAAGCAACCTGTTCATCCATGAAAAACAGGAACGCCACAGTCAGTGGGGAGTAACTCCGGGTTCTCCCAGCCATATCACATTAAACGTACATAGAAGGAAATACAAAAGTAGAGCATGCATACATATAGATATACATGTGAGATACGATAAGGATAGATAGGCAATTCGATATATAATGATATGAGCATATGAAGTACAAGTTCGAATCTATCATGTTATACAAAGACTCGGGGAAGACACTCTTAGACAACCGAATACGCTCACTAGGGCTTGCATCTCACCGTTAGCGGTATAAGTTTGATAAGATTGAGACTCGACAAACAAACCATGCCAAGTCATCGAATGACCATGATTATCAATCATGTAATCACCCATCCACACATAACAATGCAATGACGATGCCCAATCATGCAATGACCATGAATAAAATCATGAAATCACTCATTCAAGAACAACGACACAAGACGACCTCTCTCACGGTAAATGAAACGCACTAGCATCGTGTACATGGCAAGTATGATTATGGGCATCCACGGGAGTAAAACCTTCCCTGAACGCATACACGATTCAATCCATTTCGTATATGTAGACTAATTTCCTCCTGGTAGGACGACGATAATAATACGGTTCCTAATCTAAACCTGGCCAGACCTTCCCTGAACGCATACACGATTCAATCCATTTCAAATATGTAGACTAATTTCCTCCTGGTAGGACGACGATAATAATACGGTTCCTAATCTAAACCTGGCTAGATTCTCGGAATACACATTTTCCGATTCGACATGGGATACACGTTTCGCATCCAAGACTCGGTCTTACAAAGAAAACGCCGAGTACCCCAAATTCGGTAGATCAATTCACGAAAGAGGCGGAAAAGAGCTCAAGCCTCATAATATGCGGTACGCTACATGCAAATAACACCACCTCACAAGTACACAACATTTGACGGCCGGGTCGATCAACGCAAAGCGTTCAACTCCCAACAACGTCGTCGTATGCCCACTAACACATGCAATTAAGCAGTAGGATACCTCCCCGTTCCGAGATTCCAGCCTTACGAACGTGGAGGTAGCCAAGGGAATTAGAGTACAAAGCACAAGACGAAATAGTGCTCAAACCGTATCATTTGCAAAAAACCGACTCAAAGTGGGACATACCAAAAACCGTCACAAAACATGAGAATAGGGAATCATATAAGTTTAAATATGATAAACATGAGTCAATACATGATACATAATCATTAGAACAAGTTTATGAAGCATAATGAATAAAAACATAGATCACCTCTCCAAAACAACGTTGTTTGGAAACCAACGAAAACAAGGGTCCACTTCAAACGGTCAAAAATAGAGTTCTAGACATGCAAATGCATAAATTCAAAATGGAGGTGATAGCTTATCCTCTTACGGTTCCAACGGTATGTCACACGCCCAAAACAAGCAAGTAACGAAGGAGATATGATCATTTTACGAAAAGGGGTCAGTGCAGTGAAACTGCACAAGTCCACCCGAGAACAACAAACACCATTTCTATCATTTCCAATTTTCATAATTCACTTCTATCAACTATCAACAATCAATATTCATCATCAAAAATCATCAAATAACAACAATCATCATCAATAACATAATTCCTAAGTTTACTAATCGTATTCTAAATACGAATTCTAGCATATAAAGCATGTAAAACACGTAAATGATATCGAGTAACCCTTCACCGTTACCTTTTCGCGTCTTTAAACGGTTCTAAACCTTCCTAGTCTCCACCTACATACAATTAGATAATAAAAGATGAATATCATTCACCTTGAGAAAGACGGATAATTTAAAAAGCGAGAAAGACGGTAATTTTATTACCAATACGGATAGAGGAAGATGAAGGGGAAGAATAAGACGAACTTACGTGAATTTGAGCGAGTAACGAAAGAGTAGCGACGAATCTAAGACGGATCAAAAATGGTGGCAAGGTTTTGGATTTTTGCTTAAGGAAGAAGTAAGTTTTGATTGTGTTTGTGTGAATGAGAAAATAGGTTAAGTGTAGTGTGATATTTATAGGAAAAAGTCAACAAAAGTCAAACTCGCCTTAAGACGGGATTCTCATGGAATCTCGCGGAAATTCCAAATACGAACTCGGAAATTCTAAATTCGACTCGGAAAATTAAATTTACGATTAAAACTAAAATTCGCTGAAAAGTGTCCGAAAAATATTTTTACTAGAAAAATAGGGTACATTTCCGGATGTTACAATCATTCCTCCTTTTAAAAAGTTTCGTCCTCGAAACTTGAGAGTAGAAAACAGAAGTATCAAGGACAAGAATCGGTTTTTTTAAAAAAATTAACAAGAAAGCTTTTACAAGGAAATATTTATGAAACGAGGTTCTTCTCGAAAAGGGTTTAAGGAGAATTTTCATAAGAGCGAAACTGTATTTACGGATCACAAGAATGCTCGTCGCGAACGAGAACTCTAATTATCCAAAATCAAATCAATGTCGAAATAGTGAAATCGAAATTCAAACAAGTGTTAGTAGTGCAGGACTAGCCACCAGACGTCTCCAATAACAAGTCCAAACATCCAACCAAACACAAAATCCAAATATAAAAGGGAAAGAAAACTATTTTCTCCAAGAAGAGGATACAAAATCCATCTTTAGACTTCTTTGAAACGTTAAATTAGAAATATAATATGAAAATTTGAAGGTTTTATTAAAGATAAAATCAAATAACAGGACATTACACGTACATAGAGCGACTCGCACAATTCACACACAATTCAGGGTAACAAAATATATACAAAACACGCAAAAACGAAACAAATCGAACTCTTAGTGATAGGAAGATGACAATAAAATCGGCAAGAAGATCTACAAGAATTCGATAGTACTAACTCTACTAATACTCTAATCCTCAAGAGGATGTAATTTATCCAAGTTACACCTCAACATTTTCAATCATTAGATTTCTACTGAAATATTCCATAATCACGAGACCTCAAGTCATCAACATAACCATTCAAACCTAATTAGCATCGTCTAGGGTCCATAGATTGCAATCTGCAGGGGAGGTCCTTTAACGTATTATAAAATTCTTAGATTCATCAAACTCTATCTGAGACCACTAACCAAAGAACTCTGATCTTAAGTCTCACGACAACGGAAAATCCACAATCCATTATCGGTTATAAGAATTCTTTAATACGTCATAACATCCTTAATTCGATCATTACTACGCTCGAAGCCTCAAATATAAATAGTCACATTAGCAAACTACGGATCCTTAAGAATAAAAGAGAATTACTAATTCCAAACCACAAATGACCAATCACTTGGAAATCAGACAACCATTCAAATCATTTAGATCATCTAAAACTCAAAATGAATCGATTTTCATTTATGACAAACTCCTCAAACTTTGGGTACCAACTCAATTACCCTAAAGCAAAGTCTCTTTTAGAATCCACCAATTAGAGACATCTAATTCCCAAATGATATCCCAAGCAACAGATATAATACTCAACAACAACGAATATCATCTCGCTCAACTTGATTCCCAAAGCACTACACTAGCAAGCTCAATAAATGAAGCCACCAAGAGAGTACAATACCACCAACAGATTCATCCTAAGGTTTAAATGCCAATCCTACTCATGATCAAAATCAAAGCGAAGCTAGCTAACAACCTAATCATCTCACCAGAGGAAAGACAATGACACCATGACATTGAAAACGATAGGAGATTTCGAGGGAAACACGAACGCGATAAGATCGGATAAAAATTAGAGGAACGCTAGAGGCAGGGAGCCAAAAGCTAGATATTGGATGGATATAGCCATGAAGATAGCTAAGCAAAGGAAAAGATAAGAGAAAACAATTTTCTAGGAATCGGGCTTAGTAGGAACTTGCATGAAAGGAAATAGAAAGGGATAATGGTACGAGAAAAAGGTTTAAGGTTTAATCTACAAAATTCCCTTTTCAAACTCAGGGCGATAACAAAGCAACTCATCCCGATAACAAAGGTCTCTCACAAGGGACCATCGTACCACAAATCATCGGAGTAAGGTACACCTAGATTTAAGAAATAGATTACAACCCAATTCATCCATACTTTCATATAACACGGAATCCCAAATGCGAAATTGCAACTCAAGTATAGCAACATTCTCTCAACTCCATAATTTGACACATTCCCAAAGGTTTCAAAAACCGAAGAACCAATAAGCAATTCTCCATACTAATCTCTTTTCAACTCCTACGGCCAAAAAGTAGAACACCGAACAAAACGTCATTATCAACATCATATAGCCCACGAGTTCATTATTAACAAAGTACGACCTCAAGTCAAACATCATCATTAATGTCCCAAGGTATTTCCATCATAACTCACATCATAATCCTCAAGTAATATGGTTCAACTTACAACAAATCCGTACTACTTCAAACAAGTCTCCGATACCATAAGATAAGATCGTAACTTTAAATCCAAGAGCTATAGCCAAATGATTTTCCACCAAGCCTATACTCACAAACACACATTAGGCAACCACAAGACGTCACTTAACCTCAATAGTATTTCGCACCTCAAGATATCATTCAAAGCTTCTTATTTACACCAATTAGACCTATCATAAGCATGGTCTTCAAAACAATACTAAACTTCTAAGTCCAAAAGACTAAATTACTAATGGGTTAAGAAGTCCTATCCAACTCATTCAACCTTATACCATCAAATATCATGAACTATTTACACACAAGTCATGACAAGCATCAAGCATTAAAATCATCAAACTTATCTTCCTACCTTTCCTTAGAGTTACAACGAATCATCAATATAGGGTGAATTTAGATCTACACTATTTACCTCAAATCCGAAATTCATTCTAACAAACACTAATATTCCACCAAATTCAAAGTTCTTCTGACCAAGTATAATATACCACAAACAAAAGGGTATGGTGACCACAAAAGGTCACATAAGGAAGTTGATGGTACAAATTGATTAGGAGGAGGAAAGTAACAAGAGTAGTTTCCAAGGGAAAAAGAAGTTAAATGATGAAGAAGCACTTAGATAGAAGGAAGAGAGCATGCTACAATAAGGACGAGAGAAAACATCAATGAGGAAGAAATACACTTCAATTAGGCTTGTCAATCTTCAATCTTTGGTAGAGGATACATATTCTAGGTAACACATGATCCACCTTAAGACGGTAGATATAAATAAACATAACATCACTCAACACAATCAACAAACAAGTTAGAACCTAACAAACATCAAGTACACCAAAGACTACCACCTTAGGTCCTTAAGTCTACCCATCTCTCATTTACTATTTCAAGGTCAAGTAATTTAAGTTTAGGGTTCACGTGTGTGTGTCGGGAGCGATAAAGCTCTGATACCAACTGTGACAACCCTCGCGAATGCGGAAATATAAAACATACAAGCATGATGAAATTACCCCGTCTAGTCGGATTTACCCCATCTATCATAGTTGGTCAAGATGAAATTACCCCGTCTAGTCGGAAATACGGTATTTTAAAAACTTTTATACATGCAAGATAGATAAAACGAGGAGTGTCAAAATATTACAAACTAAGGCACGAATTATACTACATCAAGAGACGAAGTCTCTCCAAAAAGTTAACAAGTAAAAGTGTTTAGCAAACAAGCTAAAATCGTCTAGAGGTGTTTTAATCCAGGGACAACGCCCGCTAGCTCACACCCGAACCCAAAATGTCAAGCAAAAAGCCATCCATGCAAGCAACCTGTTCATCCATGAAAAACATGAACGCCATAGTCAGTGGGGAGTAACTCCGGGTTCTCCCAGCCATATCACATTAAACGTACATAGAAGGAAATACAAAAGTAGAGCATGCATACATATAGATATACATGTGAGATACGATAAGGATAGATAGGCAATTCGATATATAATGATATGAGCATATGAAGTACAAGTTCGAATCTATCATGTTATACAAAGACTCGGGGAAGACACTCTTAGGAAACCGAATACGCTCACTAGGGCTTGCATCTCACCGTTAGCGGTATAAGTTTGATAAGATTGAGACTCGACAAACAAACCATGCCAAGTCATCGAATGACCATGAATATCAATCATGTAATCACCCATCCACACATAACAATGCAATGACGATGCCCAATCATGCAATGACCATGAATAAAATCATGAAATCACGCATTCAAGAACAACGACACAAGACGACCACTCTCACGAAATGAAACGCACTAACATCGTGTACATGGCAAGTATGATTATGGGCATCCAGGGGAGTAAAACCTTTCCTTAACGCATACACGATTCAATCCATTTCGTATATGTAGACTAATTTCCTCCTGGTAGGACGACGATAATAATACGGTTCCTAATCTAAACCTGGCCAGATTCTCGGAATACACATTTTCCGATTCGACATGCGATACACGTTTTGCATCCAAGACTCGGTCTTACAAAGAAAACGCCGAGTACCCCAAATTCGGTAGATCAATTCACAAAAGAGGCGAAAAAGAGCTCAAGCCTCATAACATGCGGTACGCTACATGCAAATAACACCACCTCGCAAGTACACAACATTTAACGGCCAGGTCGATCAACGCAAAGCGTTCAACTCCCAACAACATCGTCGTATGCCCACTAACACATGCAATTAAGCAGTAGGATACCTCCCCGTTCCGACATTCCAGCCTTACGAACGTGGAGGTAGCCAAGGGAATGAGAGTACAAAGCACAAGACGAAATAGTGCTCAAACCGTATCATTTGTAAAAACCGACTCAAAGTGGGACATACCAAAAACCGTCACAAAACATGAGAATAGGGAATCATATAAGTTTAAATATGATAAACATGAGTCAATACATGATACATAAGCATTAGAACAAGTTTATGAAGCATAATGAATAAAAAATAGATCACCTCTCCAAAACAACGTTGTTTGGAAACCAACGAAAACAAGGGTCCACTTCAACAACGGTCAAAAATAGAGTTCTAGACATGAAAATGCATAAATTCAAAATGGAGGTGATAGCTTATCCTCTTACGGTTCCAAGGTATGTCACACGCCCAAAAACAAGCACAAGTAACGAAGGAGATATGATCATTTACGAAAAGGGTCAGTGCAGTGAAAACTGCACAAGTCCACCAGAGACACAACAAACACCTTCTATCATTTCCAATTTTCATAATTCACTTCTATCAACTATCAACAATCAATATTCATCATCAAAAATCATCAAATAACAACAATCATCATCCATAACATCATTCCTAAACTTACTAATCATATTCTAAATACGATTTCTAGCATATAAATCATATAAAACACGTAAATGATATCGAGTAACCCTTCACCGTTACCTTTACGCGTCTTTAAACGGTTTCTAAAACCTTCCTAGTCTCCACCACATACAATTAGATAATAAAAGATGAATATAATTCACCTAGAGAAAGACGGATAATTTAAAAAGAAGAAAGACGATAATTTTATTACCAATACGGATAGAGGAAGATGAGAGGGGAGAATAAGACGAACTTACGTGAATTTGAGGAGTAACGAAGGAGTAGCGGACGAATCTAAGACGGATCAAAAAATGGAGGCAAGGTTTTGGATTTTTGCTTAAGGAAGAAGTAAGTTTTGATTGTGTTTGTGTGAATGAGAAAATAGGTTAAGTGTAGTGTGATATTTATAAGGAAAAAGTCAACAAAAGTCAAACTCGCCTTAAGACGGGATTCTCATGGAATCTCGCGGAAATTCCAAATACGAACTCGGAAATTCTAAATTCGACTGGGAAAATTAAATTTACGATTAAAACTAAAATTCGCTGAAAAGTGTCCGAAAAATATTTTTACTAGAAAAATAGGGTACATTTCCGGGTGTTACATTGCATGAGAATAAAAATAAGAACAAAATCTTCTACAAATGCTTGTAGAGGGTCGGCCATGTGCTCATATATAGGCCATTTTGTTGTTCATTTTTCTTCTCTAAATTCATTCTTGTTTTTCCTTCTACATCTCTCTAAAACATCAACCTCTCACTAAACTCTCATAACTCTAATATTATCTACATATTACTAGTGTAGTAATATACCAATATTAGTAGCATTATGTCTTCACTTATTATCTAGTTAATAATAAGTTAAGATTATTTGGGTTTAATCTTGGGTGCAACTAGAAGGAGACCTTCTACTTTGGAGGTTGTTTTATGGAGGATCATCCATTAATTTCATGCTTAAGAACAATAAGAAGGAGTTCTTATTGTGCCCATATTGAACCGAAAATACCCCATGTAAGGATGTTTTCGTCTTATCTTTTCTTTTATGCTTTTATATTTGCATGCATGATAACTAGATCCTAAATCATTAAGTTAATGTAATTTAATGAACTAATTAGAGGAGTCTAATTAAAGGTCTAGGACTTTCATGTGGTATCAGAGCTCAATTGTTACATGCATGTCGATTTTAGGCATTAAAATCGAGTTATACGAGAACTTGGGTAAAATTGAAAATTTGTGTTCAAAGTTGGTTTGCACGAAATTTTTGATTTGCATGCATACCTACTGACCTCAAAATGGTTGTGGTCAAATTTGGTGATTTTATGGATTAATTTGCTATATATTTTGATTTATGGCCTTTAAATCATGTTAATATGCATATTTTGTGTCAAAAGTTAACTAAAACTAGTTGCATGTTGATTCTGGCCATGAAATTTTGATATGATCTCACATGCATGTTGTACATACTGTAGGTAAAATTTCGTGACTTTTAATTAAGGTTTGCATGATGATTGATTTTTATAAGATAAAAGTCAATAAAGGGAGATTACTATGATCATAAAATTGAAATGTCCTTTTCTGGTCTTAAAAATTTTTGGTACATTTTATAATCTAATTTATATCATCTTGGTGAAATTTTATAACTTGTTTCACCTTTTTACTATATTTAATGGTTTTTATTTGATAAAACCGTTGAATATTAAGTTATTTGTTCATAAACTTTATTCAAATTTTTTGGGCAAATGTTTCTGGTTTTTAGAGTTCCTGGAAATGTTCCAGAATGTAAAAAAATATTTGGTTTCAAATTTTTATGAGTTTTATATTTTATTTTGGGTTTATTTCATAAATGTTATGATTAAACCTCTATATTTAGCAAATACGATCAATTCGAACTAATTAAATACAAACAAAGTTAGTGGGGACTAATTTTGAGTTCTAAATCAGTTTAGATAATTAGTTTGAGATTAAATACGATTTAAGTGTTGATTATTGATTTTTAATGGGTAAAAATCCATAAAATCCATAAAACCGAGCCAGAATGAGCATGATAAATATTAAGGGCGATTTTGGTATGATTTTTACAGCATTTTATTTATGTTGTTATTGTTTAATGAATGAATGTCATTTATTTAATTTTTAATGCAAATTGTACCTAGTATGGCCTAGATTATTTTAATCGGTATTACCTATAATGTAAGGGACTACCGATTCGGTTGTAATTTTATTTGCGATCTCGTATCGCCGTTTGTAATAATTTAATTTCATTTTTAGATCAAATGTATAATAGGAATTTTATTTGTATCTTTTTGTAATTAATTATTATAAAGACGGAGATTCCCGAAGTCGGTGTTCCAAAAGATGGTGCCATGAAGAGGCAAGGGGCCAAGGAGTTGGTTTCCGATTTTGTAATCTACTAGTTAATTAGATTAGCTAGGTGGCCATACTAGGATTTATTATTTGCTTGCTTTATTTTTCCGCTCATGCCAAAAAAAATCGCCAACATGCATCTTTATTTCTCGATTGTCAATTCAAAGTTATTCAAAATTCACCGACTTAGTTCGCTTATAGGGAATTAATAACAAAATTGAATAGACCTCTCACATAACTTAAATAAAAAAAAATTGAGATTTAGCCTTACCAATTGAAGCACCTATGAACCCCGTGTTCATTAGGGCTACCACGCTCGTGGGTCCCTTTTTAGCTCGGGTAAGTAGGGTGATGCGATCACAAGCCAAAATTGGATTGGACTCAACGAGATAAGCGTTGTCTTGGGACTAGGAGATGGATTTAGTTAAAATCCGTCAACCAAGAGTTCTAAGTGTAGAATTAGTCAAGTATTGACTAACCATTTTTAGATAAAGGTAGCATGCGATGACTATTTTTGTCTAAGGATGGGTCTTGGAATCACTCATGTAATTTTGTGAGGGGTCATTATATGAGCGACTTGTTTAAAATTGTTTTACAAGTAAATTATATTTAAGCAATGAATGTTCATTTTCCGTTGATATTTATTTTATACGCGCAAATGACAAATATTTTATCCTTCTATGAACTTGTAAATCCGTTCAATCGTGGAAAGGAGTTTCCATTAATTTATACGGTAGTATTTTGATTGCGATTCAAATCTCCATTTTAACCACCATAGCTAATGACAAAATGAATTTATCTTTTGATCCTCATATTCACCATTGCAAATGTCTCTTATGAAGAGTAAATGAATAAGTCACACTTCGTCAAAAACGTTTTGATTTTTAGTGACGTTTTCTCATAACAATGGTACATCAATCTTTTCGCTCCAACGAAAAATATTTTAATTTTTGGTATGTCGTCATAATGCTCCTTATCGAGGCTTACCTCAAAAGAGGCCAAATCAGTTGGGACGACTAGGTTAATCGATTTATTTAAAATCGTGAATAACCAAATACCGTAGTCACATCATGAAAGGTTTATCCTTTTGAAGGTAAAACCATGAATGAAATGAAGAATAGTCTTCACAATAATTCTAATATACTTGTCTAAGTAGAGATTCATGAAAGTGAGTGGGAGCTCTAAGAGGGATGTTTATATTTTTAATTGTTAAGAATAAAACGAGGTTCAATAGTAGGTTGGCACGATGTTGGCATAAGGCGAGGGAAAAAGACAAAGTCTATTTTGAATAGTAAAGTCAAAACCCAAGCAATGTGTCGAACCCAACTTTTTGACGATTCTATTTTACAGTGTAGGACACAAGAAAAGAATCTGCCCCAAGTTTTCTAAAGAGTTAGAAATTGGGTGTACTATTTTCACCCATAATATCTATATGATCGACATTTATTTTGCTAAATGCAATTTTTGGGTATTAGATACCCATTATGGTTTTCATCAATGTATTCAATGCATATAATAATGATTCGTGCGACGACTAACCATGATTAAATGTCGACCTACAAGGGAAATATAACTATTGTAGTTTTATTTCTATAGAGACATATAAAAGTTATAATGTGATCAATCTAGTTTTGGATTTAGAGGTATACTTCAATAAACGTTATTATGTACATGACCTCTAAATAAAGAATATAGTATCCACTTTAGTGTACGACACAAGTGTTTCACTTTTGTGAATAGAACAAGCGTTGTATCTTTTTATGCCTATATTTGGTCAATGGTTATCCCATACCAATCAAAGGTAATTATATTCTTGACCTAAACTAATAATTACTTGTCATATAGATTGTAAAGGCTCAAAATTGGTGACCTTAATCTAATCTTAATTCTGGATTGTGTAGCACATTAAGAGGCTAGTATTAACAACTATCCCTAAATCATCTGATTTTGAATCTTATGGTGCGTGCGAATCTTGTATTCAAGGCAAGATGATTCGTGCCCTTTTTATTTAAAAGGAAATCGAACTAGTAAGTTATTGGCCCTATTACATTAGAATATGCGTGGTCCAATAACAAACACAACCAGAGATGGTTATGACTATTTCACTTTATTACCAACGATTTAAGTAGATATTATATTTGATTCTACTTAATGAGGTACTATGAGAAATCTTTGAAAAGTTCAAAGAGCTTCAATGTGAAGTATTTAATCACCAAGAGTATTAGACAAGGACTTACGAGTAAATCGTAACTATAAATATCTAAGTATTGACTTTGATTTTCACCAAAAGTATTGTGAAATAGTTTCACGAGTTAATTTATCTAACACACATTATGAGATAAGTTGTTGTTGCATAGAGAAACAGAACCTTATACGATATGGTTTTGTCTTTGTAAAGTCAAACTGAGCCATTTGACTAACATTGGAGTCTTAATATTTTGTCTGCTATTTCTTTTCCCACCATATCAAAGCACATTTATAACAGTCGGATTTTATTTCATATCTGATATGGATAGGTAGCGTACCTAATTTATAAGTTATCCGAATAAAACAAGTGCTCAATAATCCTACATTGACCACAAGAACAAAGCGTTTGTGACTCGTGATGCTGTCTTTCAATAAAAAAATACGATTATTTCTTGAAAGGACAGAGTGGGAGAAAATGTTTTAAGAACCACAAAACTGAGCATATGGTCCGGAAAAATTTTCCTCATTGCTTGTTCAGTAGTTGTTTCTTCGGAACCTAGGAGGTCAGGTGGAATTTTAACACTCCTTAATATTAATGAATTCTAATCTGTGACTTATAAAAGACTGTTTCTAGTCCTAACTTCTTGTTATGACTTAGAGTCATGTGATTCGTAATGGACTCCATGCATGATGGTCAGGTATGTGACCTGGTAAATTTTAATTGAAGAAGTATGACCTCTTCAATGAAAATTGATTTTTAAGATCGAAATTTGCATGGATGAACATTAAAATGTTTTCAAAGATAAATGGGTAGGCAAAGAATTTTGCACCAACCTTAATTATTTGATCCATTCGAATATACTTAGCGATTACAGCATATCATAATAGTATGATGTCAATTGGACCTCAAGAACCACCTTCTTGAATACGATTCCAGAAGAGGTAGTATATTTTATATTCACCTGTGGGTTCGTAGATCCTAACTATCCTAAGTTAATTTGCAAGCTTAAGAGGATGTCTTAAGTAAGCACTAAAGAGTTGGAATTGGTGTGTTAATCATGTCATAAAATATTTCTCGAATTCTCGAGGAATTATGTTTATACATGAATTTTAGTGGGAGTAATATGGTTTTCATCAGTCTTATATGTGGAGACATATTGATCATTTTAAAAGATGGAAGATTTTGGAGAAGTAGAATACATCTTTAAGATATCCGGATTTGTGGAGATAAATCTAAAAGGATATTAGCATTGAGTTAAAATTCTTATATTGATAAGATCTTTGACTAGTTCAAGAAAGTTGAACACATAATAATTGATTCCTTTTTGCTTCCGCTGCGGGATCAATTATATACGTTGTGATGTATACTCAATCCGACATTTCGCATGCTTTGAGTATGACGAATCATTTGCAATCAAATCCAAGTGAGAGTCACTTGATAGCCATAAAGAACATCCTTAAGTACTTGCGAAGGACTAAAGATATGTTCCATATGTTTGGAGTTTATAGTGAGTTGTGTGTAAGAGTTTACACGGACTTCAGTTTCCAAACTGATCAAAGTGATTTGAAATCACGAACTGGCTGTGTTTTATAGAAGATTTATCTGTTGGAAGAGTTCCAAGCAAAAAAAAAGACTATTGGAAAGGTTCCAAGTAGGAGTGACATTTTCAAATATAAATGTCATGTATCCGCTGGAAGTGTTCCAGGCAATTTATCATTGCGGATTTCACAACGGAAATGGAGTACATTGTGTCATATGATGATGCATATGAAAGTAGCTTGGATTCGACAGTATTGGAGGGACTAGAAATAGTTCATATAGCTGTATATCCTATCCCATTATACTGGTAAAACAGTGGGAGCTACCTTTAGGCCAAGAGTCCTAAGTCTAGATTCTAACCTAGACATGTACTCAGAAAGTTTTATGTAATATGAGATTACGTAGACAAAAAGAAATAGCAATCAGAACGATGGGAGAGATGCAAGTATTGCTAATCCATTAGCTATGCTTTTGCAGGCTGAACATGATAGTCATGTCATTTCAATGGGATTGAAATATGCACCTGAATTGCTAGAGATTATGAGATATGAAATTATTGATAACGTATCAATTTTTCCAAATATTAGATAATCGCATTCATTGTTAGAGTTTCATTAAAAACTCCTTATTTAGTTTGACTAAATTTTAATACTTTGTTTATCCGAATTGGTTGAAAGAAAAGTTGAACCCAATTCAAGTGAACAGGATGAACTTAGTGTTTTGTCCCTAGTCACTCATTTGAGGTGACGTCTCGAAGTGACTAGATTGTAAGTCGATCGATTGTTGGTTCAGCACCATGGGGTCATGGAGATGACTGGTCGTTTACATAGACAGACTGTGGAGACACTCTGTCGGGCAGTGACCATAATAGAGTGCCTTATCAAAATTGTTGAAGCCTGGTCCTGGCGGGGATTTCTATTATATTCCTATGAGTCGATTCTTTAGACTGGCGACTATTTACCTGAGTCGGTGTAGTTTCCGATTGACTTTGGTTTTTGTCCTAGGTCGTGCCGTGAAAGGAGGCCGATGGACATCTTCTGGGTCATGGTGATCTACATCATACAGTGTAAGATGGGTCAACAGGAATTGTCCACCCACGTTGGGTATTAACATCGCGGGGATTTCTATTATACGATATGTTTTTCATGTTATGAAACAATTAACTAACATATAACCTATCATATGAAAGCTATCATGTGAATCTGTTAACAACCTATAACACGAGGTAGGGAAGCTGGTATGCTGGCTCAGCGGTTACATTTAAAACATGGCCCTGATACACTCAAACCCTAATCATACAAGATAGCATGTGAATCAGTTAACAACCGGTAATCCAAACTCTATCAACCTTAGGAGCCCGGCTTGCATCTCACCTTCTAAAACTCATAGAATCATCAAACATGAAAGACCAATACGTCTACAAACAGGCATAAGTTCTTAGAACCGTCAATAGTCGACTTCTGTAACTCGAGGCTATACCACCAGGTAGGAAAACATCCTAGTCCTAGACTGATCAGACCTAGCGACAACAGCTATTCCATTCCCCGTCCCATGACATAACCGTACATGAGAAACTCTACTAGGCGACCCCCTAAGCAGAGATGGCTAGTACTTAAGCTGGCTCCTTTCCCAAAGTGGAAACAATTAGGCAGCCATGCCCCCGACTTGGATATAAACCCACCAAGCCGAGACACAAAAGCTATCAAGCTGTGAACTATATACTCGTTAAAGACAGTACGGACCTATCCCTTTTCCATGGTCCCACGAATACTCATGTAGGAATAAATGGTCAAGACTTTCCATATACTCAATAATTCTCATGGGTACTTAGTCAACACGACATAATCTCATACTCTAAACAGTCACGGGAAAAAACTTCTAATCTGTGACTAATTGCATATAAATCATATTCAAATATCGTATCGCCTCATATCTACTAAGGCTCATTCATTCATTCATTAAATAAAACCTTACCTGAAGACAAATCCCCGACCCGAGTGCCGCGACGGGTCATCAGTCAAAACGGGGCTGACTAGATCTTAGTTTGACCAAACCCGTTTGGTCAAACCGGCTAGAAACAGAGTCTTAACCATTTAGATTTGAACATAAAATCATCATATTCATTTCATGCTATTTTATTCTAACTTCTAACATGTGAATTATTAAATCTTACGAAAACCCGCTTGACTTAAAGGATATCATATTAAACTACAATCTCGTATTATAATTTCTAACATGTGAGAAATAATAATATTATGAAAACCTTTTAAATAAATAATTTACTTATTACAATTTCCCACTTGCTAAATATTACAAAACACGATAAAATAACAATAACTCAAAAACCGTCACAAGTCCAAAGTGAGGACTCATGGGCTGATTTGGGCCGAACATAACACGGGCCTGGACTGGGCCCACGGGCCTGGTTTGGGCCTGTTTTGGGTCGTCATTTTAAAAACCGTTTCTTAATATTTCCCGCATGCTTAACATATTTAAAACCCGTCAAAACAACAACAAAACAATCAAGTATCCACACAACCCAAAGAACCAAAACACGGACCAACCAGACCGGGCTGGACCGGGTCTGAACCGGCCTGAACCGGCCTGGTTTGGCCCGGTTTTCCAGCCACCAAAACAGCCCTCTACGGCCACCACCAACATCAACTCTAAATTATTTCTAACATGTTTTAATTAACAAACAACCATTTTAACAATCATCCATCCAAAAATCATGATTATTAGCAAATCATCCAAATATGTCAAGAACACTAAATATGCCAAAAATCATACCACATAATAAAATAACAACTTATCATGTTACTACCTAAAACCATAAATAACAATAACATGAACAAAACAAAAGATATGTAACATTAATTCGTCGAGTAACTCGGAATCGTTACCTTAGCTAGCAAAATCAAGTAGCACCAAAATAAAAAGTATAAACCCGTCTACTAATCTTCTTCTAATATATACGAGTCACCAAACTCGTCTTCAAAATCTTCTCCTATAAGAAATGACAAGAATAATATTGTTAGAATTTAAAACTTGATTTTCCATAATTAAAGTGTTGAAAACGATTTTGTCGAAATTGAAAATAAACCGTACTTGAAGATGAGAGCGAAGAGGAGATTCTAGAAATATAAGTTAGGACGGATTTGAACAAGTAACGAAGGTTTTGTGACGATTTTGCTCAAGAACGATGAAGAACGATGAAGAACGATGAAGAACGATGATGATTATATTAAAGAAGGTATTAATTAGATATTAAGTTGATTAAGTGTAAAATGAAAAGATAGTTAGTGAGTAAGTGGGAGAGGAGCCGTGTAAATATAGAGGAAATATGGAGTCGGGTTTTGAAATTGTTGTTACGGGATTGACTCGGGTTTTATAATTATATGAAGGTAATTAATTAGATATCATTAGATTAAATGATAGTTTAATCAAATATCTAGATATTATTTAGATATTATGTTAGTTTAAATGAAAATATCTAATCCTAAGAGGACAAGAGGAAGTAGGCGTGTGGATCGACAGATATCGGGTCAGTTTAAGTGATTTGCGTAATTTAAACTGACCGATTGATAAAGTTACAAATATCTTAGATATTATTATTAGTTTAATCAAAAGATCAAAAGATCTAATATGAGTGGAAAAAGATGACATGGGCGTGTGACTCATGCCAAAGTCGGGTTTCGGGTTTGTTTCGGGACTTAAGTTGACTCGGGAATAGTTAAATGACGTTCGGGGTTAAACCGTAAAACCTACTCTTTAATTCCCAATAAATTCAAAATAATTATATTAAATTATCATAAATTCAAATAAATCGTAATAAATTAAAATAAATTAAATATATTATTTTTTTCAAATATAATTTCGGTCTTTCAAATTACGGGGTGAGTCGGAAAAGTCAACGAAAGTCAAAGTCGACTTAAGAATCAAGAAAAGTCAAAGACGACTCAAAAGTCAAGAAAAGTCAAAGACGACTCAAAAGTCAAGAAAAGTCAAAGTCGACTCAAAAGTCAAGAAAAGTCAAAGACGACTCAAAAGTCAAGAAAAGTCAAAGACGACTTAAGACGGGATTCTCATGGAATCTCGCGGAAATTCCAAATACGAACTCGGAAATTCCAAATTCGACTCGAAACAATAAATTCTAAATTAAAACTTAAATTTGTTGAAAAGTATCCTTAAAATATTTTCACTAGAAAAAGAGGGTACATTCGTTGTTACTGTAACAACCCGAAAGTACCCATTTTTCTAGTAAAATATGTACTAACACTTTTCAGCAATACTTTAGTTTTTAAAGTGGAATTTATTGTTTCGAGTCGTATTTTGAAATTCCGAGTTCGTATTTGGAATTTCTGAGAGAGTTCATGAAAATCCCGTTTTTAGTCATCTTTGACTTTTCTTGACTTTTAAGTCGTCTTTGACTTTTCTTGACTTTTTAAAGTCGTCATTGACTTTCTTGACTTTTAAGTCGTCATAAACTTTTCTTGACTTTTAAGTCATCTTTGACTTTTCTTGACTTTTAAGTCGACTTTGACTTTCGTTGACTTCCCGACTCGCCTTGTAATTTTGAAGACCGAAATTTTATTTAAAAAAAAATTTTTGATTTATTTGATTTATATTTATTAGAATTTATGATAATTTATAAATTATTTTGAATTTATTCGGAATTTATATAGGTTTTTACGGTTTAACCGGAATCATTTAACTATTCCCGACTCATCGTAAATCCCGAAAAAAAACCCGAAACTCGACTTTGGCATGAGTCACCCGCCCATGTCATCGTTTTCCACTCACTTGAGATATTTTAATTGTTTTGATTAAACTAATACAAATATCTTAGATATTTGTTACTTTATCGATCCGTCAACGGAAATTACGCAAATCGATTACAAAACAGACCCGACTATCACTAACCCACACGGCTCTCCTACCCTCTCTTAGGCCTTGATATTTTCATTACTTTGATTACAATATCATAATATCTAGATATTTAGTTTAATTAACTTAATATCGAATTATATTTAATCGATTACCGTAATATAATTATTAAACGCGAGTCAATTCCGTAACAACAATTTCAAAAAACCGACTCATTATTTTGTCTATAAACACACGGCTCAACCTCACCATTACTCACTAACAACTTTTCATTTTACAATAAATAAAATTAAGATCTAATTAATCGTTCTTCATCGTTCTTCATTCGTTCTTCGTCGTTCTTCATTCGTTCTTCGTCGTTCTTGAGCAAAATCATCATAAAACCTTCATTTCTTAATTAAATCCGTCCTAACTTATATTTCTAGAATCTCCTCTTCGCTCTCCATCTTCAAGTCCGGTTTATTTTCAATTCCGTCAAAATCGTTTTCAACACTTTAATTATGGAAAATCAAGTTTAAATTCTAATAATGTTTTTTCTTGTCAGTTCCTTATAAGGGGAGATTTTGAAGACGAGTTTGGTGACTCGTATATTTTGGGTGAAGATTAGTAGACGGGTTTTTCTTTACTTCTTATTTTGGTGCTACTTGATTTTGCTAGCTAGGTAACGATTCCGATTTACTCGACGAATTAATGTCACATAGCTTTTGTTTCTTTTGTTTTTTGTTCATCTTTTGTTTTGGTTCATGTTATTATGATTTATGGATTTTTAGGAGTAACATGATAAGTAGTATGATTTTTTATGTTGTAGGAAATTTTTAATATGTTTAGTGTTCTTGATGAATTTGGATGATTATTCATAATAATGATTTTTGTATGGATGGTTGTTAAAATGGTTGTTTGATAATTAAAACATGTTTGAATTAATTTGGTGTTGTTTGTTGTTTGAACCGTGGAGATGGCCGTGTAAATCGGACCCAAACCAGCCGGTTCAGGCTGGTTCAGGCCTGGTCCAGACCGGTCTGGGTTGGTCCATGGTGGGTCCGGGTTTTGGTCTTTGAGTTGTGTCGATGTTTGATTGTTTTGTTGTTGTTTTGACGGGTTTTAAATATGTTAAGCATGCGGGAAATATTAAGAAACGGTTTTTAGTAAAAACGATCAAAAAGCCAAAACAGCCCAAAACCAGGCCGTGGGGCCCAGTCCAGGCCCGTGTATTGTCTGGCCCAAATCAGCCCGTGGGTCCCCTTGTTGGACTTGTGACGGTTTTTGAGTTTAGTGTTAATTTATCGTGTTTTGTAATAGTTAGCAAGTGGGAAATGTTAATAAGTAAAATATTTAATTAAAAAGGTTTTTCATAAAATTATTATTTCTCACATGTTAGAAATTATAATACGAGATCGTAGTTTAATTTGAAATCCTTTAAGTCAAACGGGTTTTGGTATGATAGAATAATTCACAGGTTAGAAGTTTTAATGAAAAAAACATGTAATGAATATGTTGATTTTTATGTCTAAGTCTATGTGGTAAAGACTTTGTTTCTAGCCGGTTTGACCAAACGGGTTTGGTCAAACTAAGATCTAGTCAGCCCCGTGTTGACTGATGACCCGTCGCGGGACTCGGGTCGGGGATTTGTCTTCAAGTAAGGTTGTATTTAATTAATGAATTAGCCTTAGTAGATATGAGGCGATATGATATTGGAATATGATTTATGTGCAATTAGTCACATGATAGGAAGTTTTTCCCGTGACTGTTTGATTATATGGTTGGTGTCGTGTTGACTAAGTACCCATAGAGAATTATGAGTATATGGCGTCTTGACCATGCTAATTCTAAATGAGTATCTTGGACCATCACATTGATAGGCCCGTACTATCTTTAACGAGCATATAGTTCACCGCTTGATAGCTTTTGTGTCACTGCCTGGGGGGCTTATCTCCAAGTCGGGGCATGGCATCCTAAGAGTTCCGCTTTGGGAAGGGAGCCAGCTTAAGTACTAGCCATCTCTGCTTAGGGGGTCGCCTAGTAGAGTTCTCATGACTTTTTGTCATGGACGGGGAATGGAATAGCTGTTGTCGCTAGGTCTGATCAGTCAAGACTAGGAATGTTTTCCTACCTCGTTTATAGCCTCGAGTTTAACAGAATCGACTATTGAAACTGTCCTAAAAGAACTTATGCCTGTTTGTAGAAGTATTGGTCTTTCATGTTTGATGATTCTATGAGTTTTAGAAGGTGAGATGCAAGCCGGCTAAGATTGATAGAGTTTGGATTACCGATTGTTAACTTATTCACATGATTACGTGTTGATTAGGGTTTGAGTGTATCAGGGCCATGTTACATGGTAACCGCTGAGCCAGCATACCAGCTTCCCTACCTCGTGTTATATTTTATTACGGATTCACATGATAGCTTTCATATGATAGGTTATATGTTAGTTAATTGTTTCATAACATGAAAAGCATATCATATATGTTAAGGTTTGTATTTTCTATATACATTGCTTTTATGTTATTCATGTTTCATTAAACTCGACATTTCGTGGCTGGGAGAACTCGGAGTTACTCCCCACTGACTGTGGCTTCCGTGTTTATATTAATGCGGTTGGCAGGTTCGTGATGCATACTTGGGTACATTGACGAGCTAGCGAGTGAAGTATTACCTTGGACCTATATTCGGTTCTTAGATTTTATATTATTATTACACT
>JAIUZE010046569.1:0-12434 GCA_022085475.1 Heliosperma pusillum
TCACATGATAGCTTTCATATGATAGGTTATATGTTAGTTAATTGTTTCATAACATGAAAAGCATATCATATATGTTGAGGTTTTGTATTTTTCCATATACATTGCTTTTATGTTATTCATGTTTTATTAAACTTGACATTTCGTGGCTGAGAGAACTCGGAGTTACTCCCCACTGACTGTGGCTTCCGTGTTTATATTTAATGCGGTTGGCAGGTTCGTGATGCATACTTGGGTACATTGACGCGCTAGCGAGCGAAGTATTTACCTTGGACCTATATTCGGTTCTTAGATTGTATATTATTATACACTCTTTTATTTCAGTATTTATACGGGAGATATGTCTCCCGTCTTGTATATTTCTTTTGTATAATATATTTCCGTTTTGTAATGAACCTTTTTATTTATGACACCTTCGTTATGTATTCTCATATTTTATTTAGTTAAATTATTTTTTTCTTTACGCAAATTTGAGGGTGTCACACATACAATCTTCTTACTAGTTTTCTCTTTAGCTTTAGTCTTTCTAGTTTAGATTATCTTCTTCTTTTGTCTTTTGTTCTTAGTTTATTTCTGTCCATTTCATATCAAAACATTAGTTTAGTTCAATAAGAGTTTCAATCTTTGTAGTCTACTTTGTTAGGTACAAGAGTTGTAATTCAAGGTACGGTATTTCTATGCGAAGGATTTCTATTATCGTTATCGCATTCATTGTTGATCATCACCTAGGTATTCCTAATTTATCCTTTGTTTATTATCCTTTATTGTTTTCCATTTGATTGTTATTTTCTATTCATATCACTTAGATTCGTTTTTATGTTGTTATAATCATAGTTTCATTTCTTAGATTGTCATATAGCGTCGTTATTATCGCCACATAGAGAGTCTAAATTATTGTCAAAATCAACTAAATATGCCTATCTTAACTTTCATTGTTAATATCATCTTAGTCTTAAACATAATCATGAGTGAGTAGTCACCTTTCTAGGGTGTAGGGTAGCCATGTTAGATTGATTAAAAGATGATAATTGGATAAAAGAAATTGTGCTTTTAAAACATTGTGTCTATGCATGTTTGGACTTTAACGATAGTTGACGATTCTTGATCACAATCATTGACTAGTATGGAATTCTTTTCCAAAGTAGACATACGAGATTTGAATAGACAAAGCATGACATGGTGGATTAAGACCTAGTAAATCGCACAAAAAGCCTGCTAGACCATCTGATCTATGATTGTAATGAACACACCGTTCTTACGAACGCGCAATGAATTATTTGCATATCCTAAATCCAATTTCATTAATATGTCAATCTACATGTGTGAACCTATTTCCCTAGATGCTTCTCAATATTGTTAAATCATCATTTGCCTTATTGCTTTCATCTTTAATTGCTTTTATTTCCATTTATGCCTTTTGTTAGTTTAGACATCACAATTCCAATACCCAGAAAATCATTAGATAAAACTCAATTGTGAGACGATTCACAATCCATAGGAAACACCATCTCCCTGAGGATCGACCCCTACTTCCCTAATTACATTAATTTGTTATTAGCATAGTCTGGGTAAATTATCTTTGCATCGGGCTTGCGACAGGTCCGATCAACTCTCTATAAGTACAGCCTCAATACAAGGCTATCAACCATACAAAATTTCCCAACTACAAAATACTAACATCTTTGCATTCCCCGAAAATACTAACATCAACCATACAAAATGTCTGAAACGTTTACTAAACCGTATGCTTGCATCATGGCCCAAATGCCTGCTCATATTAAGGGTGGCTACGTTGTGTGTAAAAGCTACAAGAAACTCCGTGATACGCTTATTCAAAATGGCTACTTAATTAAGAAGATTAGGCTAAAATGGCATGGCAAGTACTTTTGTGGGGAACTCGTTTTCGAGTTTGGGATGATCGATGCTCATCATGTGTCAGCATTCAAACTGGCAAGAATGTTTGACAAGGCAGGGCATGGGCGAAAAGATTGGATTGAGACTACGGACCACCAGCCTGGGCCATATCTATGGGTGGCTACCCCACATGACCATCACCGTTTCCCAAATGGGGTCGACTTCGTTGAAGTGACCCAGGGAGAGCAGTACAAAGGGATGGTTCTGGCCGAGTCTGAGCCGATTGATGCGTATGCTCTTGCGGTGGTAGCTATCCGGGAGATTTACCAGGACTCAATTTAGTTTGTTGTTGTTGTTGTTTGGTTGTCTTGGGGCCATTTGTGTGTGGCGCCGTTTGAACTTATTATTTAGTAATATTAATGTTGATACGTTAATTGTTGTTTGACTTAATATTAGAAGTAGTTAAACTAAATTTAATAGTGGTCATAAATTCAATAGTACACTAATTCACAAATTCAGTTCAAAGATATTCAATCGATAAAGCAAAATTAGAATTGAACTAATTCACAAATTCAATAATAAACGACATTCAGGAAATCCACAATTCAATAATAAGAATTGAACAATGTAGCTAGAAAATCTTAATAAGAAATATTTAATAAAAATAAAACCGGATTAATAAGAAATAGCAGACGGTGACAACAGTGACGGAGATGATGACAGAGAGACAATCATGGAGTATTTCTTAGTGGTGCAGTATGATCGCTTTGTGATAGAGTTTTTGTGTTGCAGTACAATATTATTAGTGTTGTGTGTTTTCTTCATCCCTATTAACAAATATTGACAACGGTTATTATAAACAAACCGTTGTGATAGAGTAATGACTACGGTTGAAGTCTACCCGTTGTTATATATTTTCACCATGTTTGCGCCAATATGAAAACTGTAATAAACACAATGACAACGGTTCATTTTTAAAAACCGTTGTTATAAGCAATAACAACGGGTATATTTAGAACAACTGTTGTTGTTGCTCACCTTTATTTATTTTTAATTATAAAAAGAGACAGCAACAGCATAAGCACTATATAATGCAATAATAATCAGCAGAAACCAAAACAGCGTAACATCAACAACCTAAGCACTACATAGTGCAATAATAATCAGCAGAAACCAAAACATGGAGACAATACACTCAAAGACAATACACTCAATGACTACACCTCAGGATCGGGGACGTTTCTTGCCCGACATAGTTTCTTCGTTAACCCAAATACCTTCACAATGATAATCACGCATATAGATGGTTTCAATGTTATCATGATCAGTGTCAACATTGTCGAAATAAGATACAGTGGTAGAGTGATCCATTCCCTCAAATACAACATCCTAATCATTATCCCCACCATTATCGGGTGCACCCCGTCTACTCCTTATAGATAGTACAACCGACCACTTCTTATCCATAGGATCGGTGACTTAGAACACTTGTTTATCTTTGGATGCCATTATGAAAGGATCATCCTTATTATTGCCAACCTTATCCAAATTGGCCAACGTAAATCCCATTTTACCTTTCCAATACAATTGTTGTTGTTATCAACCTAGTTACATCGAAACAGAGGTATTGTGAAATCGATGTAATCTAATACCAATATTTCTTGAATAACACCATAATAAAGGCATTTTCTCTAAATAGGTTTTTTATCTTTTGAAGTAGCAAATTGCATTGCCTCAAATTTAGAATTCACACCACTTTTTTGCATTGTGCTCAACTCATCTTGCTCGTGGGTGTAAAAAGAATATCCATTAATATCAAAACTGCTGAAAAAAGTGGCCCTGGCATTTGGACCTAAACCAAGACGTAGTAACCTAGGAGAGATGTCATCACCATACAAATTCTTATACTCCAAGACAATATTCCTAAACCACTCTCCAAACGTCTTCTTATGCTCGTTTGAAATCCACATCTCGCTCTTGTTTGGGTGATCGTATTTGATCTCATCTTTGTGTTGTTGAATATAAGGTTGCACCTCATCTTCGTTGTTTAGCACATACGTATGTGCTAAATGCAACATGTCACGTGTTACAATGTTTTCAACCCGGCCCCTAATACCTTTTCCGTTCATCCAGTCGCTATGAAGATTCTTTGGAACGCCAATTAACTCCTCATTGGAGAGATGAGCGTAACAATATGAAAGAGCATCATCTAAAATAGCGCGTTCAGCAATACAACCTTCTGGACGATACCGATTAGATGTATAGTCCTTGTACACTTTCATCAATCTTTCGAAAGGATACTAGTATCTCAAGTACACGGGCCCAAGGTACAAAATCTCCCTAACCAAGTGAGTGGTCAGGTGAATCATGATAGTGAAGAAAGAGGGTATAAAATACATTTCATAATGACAAAGAGAGGTGACAACAAGGTCCTGCAATGAACCCGCATCATCGCGATCGATGAATTTATCGCATATGGACTTGAAGAAGAGACAGAATCTAGTAATAGCATATCGTACCTTTTCAGGTAAAATGGAGCGAATAGCCACATGTAGTAATTGTTGCATCAAAGTGTGACAATCATGTGACTTTAACCCGGTGAGTTTTAGGTCTTGCATCGACACAAGGCTTTTGATGTTCGACGAATAACCATGTGGCACTTTAATTCCATTCAAGAATGCACATAACTCTTTTTTCTCATTCCGTGAAAGGGTATAAGCTGCTGGCGGTAAAAATGTACCATTACCTCTCTTCTGTGGTGCTAACTCTAGCCCAATACCCATCATTTGCATTTCTTCCCTAGCTGCGGCGTTATCCTTTGTTTTACCGGGAACATTCAGGAGGGTATTAATAATTTTATCACAGACATGTTTCTCAATGTGCATGAAATCGAGGCAATACCTCACCTCTAGGTCAGGCCAACATGGAAGTTTATAAAAAAATATGGATCTTTTCTTATACCCACGAGTGGAGAATTTATTAGAGCCATTCTTTTTCCCATATTTTATCTCAATATGCTTTACTTTCTGATAAACTTCATGCCCACTCAAAATTCTAGGAGATTGACGAAGTTCTTGACGTCCATTAAATGCTTTCTGCTGCTTGCGATAACAATGGTCATGATCCAAGCCTCTCCTATTTCCAAAATACACATACTTATGAGAACACTTCAAGTATTCAGACTTGCATCCTCCCCACACAATGGACATGCCTCATTCCCATGCACAGTATGCCTAGAAAGGTCGCCATAAGCCGGATAGTCGGATATTGTACATAATAACATCGCTCTAAAATTGAAAGTTTCATTCTTATATGCATCAAATACTTCTATCCCACTATCCCACAAAATTGGCAAATCATCTAAAAGAGGTTCCAAATAGACATCTATATTATTTCCAGGTTGTTTAGGGCCGGAAATTAACAATGACAACATCAAATAATTTCTTTTCATGCACACATATGGAGGTAAGTTATATATAGCCAACACTACTAGCCAAGTACTATGTTGGGTACTCATGTTTCCATGTGGGTTCATTCCATCAGTGGACAGCGCTAGACGCAAGTTTCTAGGTTCATTGCCGAACTCGGGATACTTAGCGTCGAACGATTTCCATTGCATACCATCTGTTGGGTGTCTTAGCTTCCCATCATTTATTCTTCCCGTTTCATGCCAAGTTAACATTTTTGAATCATTGCTTTTCGCAAACATCCTTATGAATCTTGGTATCACTGGAAAATACCACAACACCTTAGCTGAGATCCCTTCCTTATCCTTATAACGCCACCCAAAACAAACCGGACAATTGGTTAAGTTTTGATATAATTTTCGATACAATACGCAGTCATTTGGACATGCATGTATTTTCTCATATTTCATACCCACTCCTCTAATTAGTTTTTAGCCTCATATGTCTTAACGGGAAGAACATTACCATCTGTAAGCATGTCGTTTATCAAGGCTCATAAACTAGTGAAACACGTGTCACTCACCCTATTTTCCCCCTTGATATTATACAACTTCACCACAGCCGACATTTTTGTGTACTTACAACCAGGGTACAGAGGCGCTTCAGACTCACACATTTTCTCATACATGTTGTCAAGGTCATCCAAATTAATATTCTCATCTTCAAAAGCATTTGATTCATCATCTTTTTCTTCATTATCTGTAGACCCAACATTCAACTTGTCTGCTTCCTACTCAACATACTCGGCAAACTCGGGATCATCAGTTAGTCTTTCGTATACCTCAATATTATCTTCAAAGCTATTCTCTTGCTCTAATGATTCCCCATTAAAAATCCAACGGGTATAGGATCGACTAAAAATATACTTTTCTAGGTGAATTTTAACGTCCGCAATAGCCATATACCAAATATTACCACATCTTTCACAAGGGCATGGAATACTTGAAGAACCATTCAAATTGTTCGCAACGACTTCACAAAATTCAGCTAAACCATCCTTATAGTTTGGGTCACTCATATTCTCAGCATTCATCAAAATTCGAGTCATTTATCTACATTCGTAATATATATATATAAGGCAACTAATTCACAAATAAACGAAATTCAGGAAATCAATAAAGCAAAATCTTAGTAAGAAATAGTTAATAAAAATAATACCTGATTAATAAGAAATAGCAGACGGTGACAACAATGACGGAGATGATGACAGAAGGACGATCAGGGTGTAAGTCTTAGTGTTGCAGTATGATCGCTTAATTCACTTTGTGTTTGTGTTTTTGTGTTGCAGTACAGCATTATTAGCTAGTGTTGTGTGTTTTTTTCATCTTTATTAACAAATATTGACAACGGTTATTATACATAGTAGTAAACTGTTGTTATTAGTTTATATATTTACAACGGTTTAAAATCTTTTAACCGTTGTTAAAACTAATAACAACGTACAACAAAATAATACTGTTGTTATTAGTTTACGCCAAATTTTGCGCTAAATTAATAACACTTTATAACAACGGGTTTGTTGGTGACCGTTGTTATTAGTTTACACTTATTTTGCGCCAAATTAATAACAATGGATATAGAGTAAACTGTTATTAGTTTATATATTGACAACGGTTATTGTAGTTGGACCCGTTGTTAAAACTAATAACAACGGACAAAACAATAATACCGTTGTTATTAGTTTTAATAAAATTCCGCGGAAAAATAATAATCCATTCTACAATGGTTTTTCTTAATTTTCGTGAATAAGCGTTGTTGATGGGGCGTTGTTATTGGCTGAATTTTTAGTAGTTGTTGTTCTTTTGGGTGATTCAACAAGATTGACCTCATCTGTCTTGTTAGTGGAGCCATAAAAATGACTCGTTGAGCCTTGATACCCGCGACCTACCGTTTTACACAAGAGTCCCTTTCGGATGTCGTCTTCGATTCAAGTACTTGGTTTTAGATTGTCCACGAACCTTCCTTCTCATTTTGAGTAAGGACCTTTATAGTAAGCATGTTAACTTGAATTTCAGCATTTTCTGCGTATTGTTTGGTGTATTAAATTGCACCATCATCCCAAGTTGAAATCTTCTTGTGCTCTAGGGAATAGAACCATTGCTTGGAGATGGTGTCGAGAGATGAAGGAAAGATCTTTAGGAACATTTCTGGTTTGATGCCTTTGATAGACATATAATCCTTGAAAGTTGGTTGACAGCTTCATATTTGCGGTTCTTCTCCCTATAGATGTCATCTCCCTTTATATACATTAGTTTTTCTTTGAAGTATTGGATTTGCTTTTCCGATCAAGTAAGAACTGGTGGGGTATCGACTTCTGGTTGTCCCACGATGAGTGGAATGTAATCGTGCACACTAGGGTCAGGAATGTTTGCGGGAGGCAGCCTCGTTTCTCTTCTAACAATTCGACCCTCAATGGCATTGAGGCGAGCATAGGCTTGGTCTTGACTTTTTGGAGACGGAGGAGCGCAACTAGGATTTGATCATTACCATTTGGCTCGGGTTGATGACAGTTGCTTGACTAGTTGCAGCCACCTTAAAAACTAAGCAAGAGACTGACGGCGAATCAAAACACGATCGACCAATGTAGCACACTTACTCGATAAGACTCGAATTGTGAAGTTGGAGAGTGCTACTATGTTTAAGTGAGTTTTGAAAATGACTGGTTTGGAAATGTTTGTCTTAGACAACTCTAGTTTGGTTTTAGGAGTGTTGACTCGAAGTGGAGAAATGATTTTGAATAGATACTTGGACAGAGGTTCGACTCATTTCGCGCTACTTTAGGCCATCTTTGAAAATGCTTTATAGTTTTAAAAAGGCTTTTTGATTTTTAAAATTTTGTCATGGGTTATTTACAAAGTGGTGATCATGTAAAGGTAATACACATTTAAGCAGGCACTATAACGGCATGCTGAGTGCATTTAAAATGCTTTGGGCTTAAAACGTGGGTTGCCATACAAAGAAATCAAACTCAAGGTCGATGGAGAGGTCCGCGCCAAACATGAGTAATGCCAATTCCTACTCCATTTCAACGGGTAGTGAAAGCCCTTGGTGCTAACATCAGTACACACCGTGGTATGGTTGACGTCAATTGCTATCCATCCTTAGGCCCAGATAAGAATTTGGACCGTCCAGACATGACGATTGGTCGAAAGGTTTGGGTTAAGCCTAGGAAGGCCGAATAAAACGACCTAAGAAGGTCGAGTAATGAAAACAAAAACTGTCTTATACATACTATTCCGTAATCTTGTTCAAGTTACACCCTGGGTACACGTAAGTGTATTTTCCCCAGCGGAGTCGTCAAACTGTGATACACAGATTCACGATCCTTTCCAAAGTGCGGCGCACGAGGAACCACATATGGAGAAACGAGGGACAAGTGTAGAAATACGCATTTGTGGAGTCACCACCAACCTTTGTGGGAAATTGGAACCGTTTGAATACATCATGCCATGTCAAGACACAAAGTAATGACATGAACACCAAGAACACGTTACCGTTAGCATTTTATCTCTCGAATGACTCTCATGGATGCCAATGAACACGGATGTTCACAGAGATCTGGAGTAAGGGGTGAGGGTACGTATTAGGAAGTTCTTTAATCAAACACCTAATCTCGCCCGTCTCGATAGCGGCCTCTACTAATGATTAAGGAAACTCTTCTGTACTCGATATGTTGTCGGTTATATGCATGCTATGCAACATCTACGTTTTAATCCTAGCATGTGAATTAACTATGTTGGTTGAACATGTAATTTAGCATTCGATTGAGTCGAAATAGGAATTTAGAATCGATTGCATGTGAAAGGAAAATAAATCATACAATACAATGATTAAATAAAGCTATAAAATAATTACAGAGATTCCAACGGATTCCGGGATCTATGTTGGAAATATCTCAAAAATAAAGGTTTAAAGAAAAGAAAGAATTAGAGAATCTAAAGATGGAATAACATTGATATTAGGATTTATAGTCGATTAATTAGTAATTAAGGCTACGACGGAACGACAAAGGAAGATCAGAGACATAATCCAACCCAGAACAGAAGTAGCAACTGGTGCGCCCTTTGGAAGAAGCGCAGCAAACCATGTGTCTCGTAATCAAATAATGTTAGTTTGTGATTTACGATTTATTAATAATGATCTATAAGTCGAATTGAAGTGATTTAATTGATTAATCATACTCTATGTTATATCAAAGACGGATGTAGAGACTAGATAGGAATGGATCTAACCCTAAAAGACACGATTTGATCTAAAAGTGGACAAAAACCCACTAAAATTTATTATTAGGTATCTAAGTCAGGACAAACTCTCTAAATATGAAATTAGATTAAAAGATGATTTATAAGAAATAATAAAATAACTAATAAAGGTTTTGAAAAGATTTCAGCATAAATCCGACATGAATCTTACATGATACAAGATACAAAATAAAAGATGAGATTAAAAACCCTCAGACATTCATGTTGACGAATCGAGATTAACTAAGTTGCCTTTTAGCGATAACTCGACTTGAATGTAACGAAAGTGGCCTCGTAAAAGGATCGAAAAGATTAGTTAAATTGATTAAGTGTAGTAGTCCAATTGGTAAGTCTATGCAAGAACGTGACGGGAACCCAGAAAGATCTGAGCTTACGTGGTCGATTGATCAAGCACGTAGATCTCAAAATGCTTAGAGCAAGGTCCAGAATACAAAGAGAAAGAAGGGAAGTGGAGGAATAATCGCGTGCCTTGACAGTGAGCATGAACCTCTCCTTTTATAGGGAGAAATACGAAGAGTTTTGGATTACGCGTGTGTGGAGTCACCACCAACTTTTGTGGGAAGTTGGAACCGTTCGAATAGTTCATACCATGTCAGGACACAAAGTAAAGACATGAACACCAAGAACTCGTTACCAATAGTATTCTATGTCTAGAATGACTCTCGTGGATGCCAATGAACATAGGTGCTCACGGAAATCTGGAGTAAGGGGCGAGGGTACGTATTAGGAAGCTCTTTTGATCGAACAGTTAATCCCGTCCCCTCGATAGCGGCCTCTACTAATGATTAAGGAAACTCTTCTGTACTCGATATTTAATCGGTTATATGCATGCTATGCAACATCAAAGTTTTGATCCTAGCATGTGAGTTAAGACTAGTCTTCATGCGTCTGTCTTCAGGCGAACTCCCGTTGGAGAAAGATATACATTGAAAAGGATTTGGGCCCATAAGCAACAAACTTGTAATAAGCAAACTCCTAAATAGAGCTCTGCTGGGGCAAGGGCGCAACAAGAGCTGTAACTACGTTAGGGGTTGCTCGAAACCGCTTGAAAAATCGCTTGGCATTGCTTGAATTCGCTGAGGAGTGTTTGACGTTTCTGAAATCGCTGAGGATTGCTGGACGTTGCTGAAATCGCTTTAAGTTGCTTGACGTGCTGAAACCGCTGAGAATTGCTTGACGTTGCCGAAATCGCTTGAGGTTGCTTGACGTGCTGAAACCGCTAGGGATTGCTAGAAATGACTAGCGGTGAAGGACATAAGAGCCAGGGTTCTTCTTAAGATGTTTGTAGGAGATCAAGGTCGCAGGCTTCAAGCCCCCAGCTTACCTCGAGGTGCCGGTGTACAATTCTCCAATTTTGGCTATTGCATAGGAATGCACTTGGTTTGAATGCAGGTGGCACCGTCTCGGAACGTAGCGTTATGGATGGTGGCAAATCGGATGAGGGCTACAACCCTTGAGACACTCGTAGGTGAAAGGGATCGACAGGTATGTACCTCTCGTTCCTTGTTCATTTTGATGAGAAGTGATTTCTTTGTAGATAGTCTTGGAGCGTGAGCTAGCAGAGTCTCAGAGGAGACAATTTGTTTTTTGAGGGAGCTAGAGGACAAAGACACTGAGACTGTCGCTCTCGAGATTCTAGCATAGCTTGGTTATGAGGATTAGTTTGTCTTGTTTTGTTTGTAGATTTTGGATATTTTTAGCTTGTTTTTGGACATTTTGGATTTTGTCTCGGGCGAGAGCCCTCAGTTTTGGATTTAGGACTTTGTTATTGATTGTGAATTTGGATTTGTTTTCGGGATTTGCCTTTACCTTTGCCTTTGGCTTTGGCTTTGCTTTGGCTTTTGTTTTGCCTTTGGCTTTGGCTTTGTCTTTGTCTTTGGTTATGGCTTTGACGTTTTCTTTGGCTTTGGTTTTGGTTGGGCGCGAGCCCCCAGTTTCTGAATTTTTTTTGGGTGAGAGCCCCTAGTTTGATGTACAGGCCTCTTTTAGTTGTATTTGATGGCCTGAGTGTTTCTGCTACTGAGTGTTTTCTATCCGTGCAGGTTAGTCTGAAAACAAAACAGGTTTGGTAGACGACAGTTTTGTCGTCATGCTGCCGAAAATCACATCACATAGAAATCACACAAATTACATGTTTGCACGTTGATAAGAGTTAATTTGTATGATTTATCCCCTCATTTTAGCCCGATTTGATATGGTTTATCCACTTTAAGAAGTGGTTTTATGAGCTAATCTCTCCTTTGCAGTATTTCTCGTGCTTTAATGTCATTTGTAGGAATTGAGTCGTTTCTACTTCAAATCCCGTCATTTGAAGGAAATATGAGCAAGGAGAAGCTAAGAAGGATGACTACGTGAGGTTAAGATGGCATGCTATAAAGATCTAGAGGTTCAGAGTCAAAGGGAACAAGTTTCAAGTTATTCCGAGCTCATATGCACAAGTTGCGACGGTTTTGCTATTCGTCGACGAAAGTCGCCTCAAACCTCATGCTCCAACCCTTAACCCTTGGGGACATGATCAAGCCCAAATAGGGGAGGAAATGAGGCCCAAGAGGTGTTAGTTACGTCCCCATTCGAATCTAAAGTCTATGGTATGACACCCTCAAATTTGCGGAAAGAAAAAAATAATTTAAATAAATAAAAGATGAGAATACGTTTCTAATAGGTTCACTTTAGTGAAAATCGGTACATTTTAAAACCGGAACCTACTATTAAATATATTCATCATAAGAAGGTGTCTTACATAAAAGGTTCATAACAATAAGGAAATAATTTATACAATACAAAGTATCTGAAACGGGAGCCCTTTTCCCGTATAAATACTGAATAAAAGTGTATATAATATCAATCCTAGAAC
>JAIUZE010046571.1:0-27087 GCA_022085475.1 Heliosperma pusillum
GACTCTTATCGTATAAAAATCAATAAACATGCAATACATAAGTAAAGTCACGAAATTTTACATACAATATGTAAGAAATGCATGTGAGATCATATTAAAATTTCATGGCCAGAATCAACATGCAACTATTTTTAGTTAACTTTTAACTCATAAAATGCATGTTAACTCGGTTTAAACGCAAAAAATCAAAATAAATAGCAAATTAATCCCTAAAATCACGAAATTTGACCACAAACATTTTGAGGTCAGTAGGTATACATGCACCAAAAATTTCGTCAGAATCGTATTTTAACTCAAAATCTTTGATTTATTAGTTATCTTATAACTTTAACAAAAATGTCCAAAATGACCATGCATGCTACAAGCTAGCTCTGATACCAATTGAAAGTCCATAGACCTTAATTAGACTCCTCTAATTAATTACTAAATTACTTTTTAATTTAGTTGATAATGATCTATGTAACATGCATGCAAATATAAAGACATTTACATAAAAGAAGAAATTTCCTCACATTGATATGGAAATTATATGGGCACAACAAGAACTCCTTCGTGTTGTTCTTGAGCTATAAATATGGATGAACACAAGAAATCTCCAAACTAGAAGACCTCCTTCAAGTTGCACCAAGATGACACCAAATAATCTACCCTTATTATTAACTAGATAATAAGATAGATGATATACTACTAATATTAGACTATATTACTACACTAGTAATACTTAGGAAATATTAGTATATGAGAGTTTTTAGTTAGAGGAAGGATTTTAGAGAGAAGTGTAAAATTGCACAAAATGAAGTAGTAGTAAAATGAACAACAATTGTTCATTATAAAGGCCATTTGGCCGGACCACATTGTCCAAAATTTGACTCTTATTTTGTTCAATTTGATCACATGCATTAGAGTGGAGTGTTGTAGTATAAGTGATGATTATTTCTACTTGATATGTCACTTTCAATTGGTAACTAAAGAGTGAAATTAAGAACAACAATCATCACCATGTAACTACAATCTAACCGGCCATTATGGCCTAGTTAGGTCCATTTTGATTTTTGATATTTGTCTCACAAATACTTATTGATCATATGGTTAATTATCTTGTATAATTAAGTGTTAATTTAATCATATAACAATTATATGACTCAATTAAATAAATAATATGTACTTAACATTTTAAGTAATATTTTACCATTATATCAATATATAATGGGTCCCACAATGCTTAGTTAATTTATTTTACAACTCCTTGTAAATATAATTAACTAATTACCTCTATCTCAAAACCTCAACTAATTTAGTAATTTAACGATTAATTACTAAGTTAAATCTTATTTAATCGTATTAAAATAAGATATAAATTTATTAGTCAATTATCGCATAATTGAAAAATAAGCTTAATCGAATTTGAGTTCTTAACTCAATTTCTAACAATTAACTCTCGTACATATCGAATATATGTAATGTACTAATTAACTGTATCGTATACAAATAATTAGTTACTATTTGGATTTCATCCTTTAGGTGTGACCGAAAGGGATCAGTTGATCAGCGCCGTCAAACGACAATAACGTCAAACTCTAGTCAGCCAACCGTTATTGATTTACGTTAATCAACTGACTAATCATATATATAGTCAATAAATATCCCAATTATATTCCTTAATAAGATTTATTATGTGGCGCACTATTGTGGAGGACACCTACTCCAACAATCTCCCAATTGTCTGACACAAGTGTGCGTCACCGATTCTCTTGTCTCTTTATCACATCTCCCACTCAACGCAAGGTGTCTTTCAGGTCGCACTTGCGATTGACAATATCTAGAGTGGTTTTCTCGATAGGGAGAGTAACTGTCTGACCGGAAAATCTACCATAGATCTCTTTCCGAGCGTGGCCACGCATTTACAGTAACTTCTCCTCGAGTGGCCTAAAGATGTTTTTACCCAACGTGGGTGGACAATTCCTGTTGATCCATCTACTCTGTATGATGCAGATCACCATGATCCAGAAGAAGTCCATCGGCCTCCTTTTACGGCACGACCTAGAACATCAACCAAAACCAATCGGAAACTGCACCGACTCAGATAGACGGTCGCCAGTCAAAAGAATCGACTTATAGGAATAAGATAGAAGACCCTGCCACGACCAGGCATCAAATAATTGATTTAAGGGTCTCTACAATGTCACTGTCCGACAGAGTGTCATACAGTCTGTCTATGTAAACGACCAGTCATCTCCATGACCCCATGGTGCTGAACCAACCATCGATCGACTTACAATCTAGTCATTTCGAGACGTCACCTCATTGAGTGACTAGGGACAAAATACTAAGTTCGTCCTATTCACTTGAATAGGGTCCAACAATCTATTCGGATAAACAAAGTATTAAATTTAGTCAAACTAAATAAAAGAGTTTTAAAATAAAAACGAGAACAATGAATGCATTATAATATAGAAAATAATTTAATACAACATTCAATTATTATATATTACATAATCTAAAGGAATTCTGGCACACGTCTCAATCCCATTGTGACGACATGACCATCATGCTTAGCCTTTGATAAAGGCTTGGTTAAAGGATCAGCAATGTTGTCATCTGTCCCAACCTTACAAAGGTCAATTTCCTTTCTGTCCACGTAATCTCTAATTACATGATATTTCCTAAGTACATGTCTAGTCTTGTTACTAGACTTGGGCTCTTTTGCCTGAAAAATAGCCCCACTGTTATCACAATCAATTGTGATAGGATCTTTGGCAGTAGGGACTACTGTTAGTCCTTCCAAAAATTGGCGAATCCACACAGCTTCCTTTGCAACTTCAGACGCTGCAAGGTACTCTGCTTCTGTTGTAGAATCCGCTGTAACGCTTTGCTTGAAACTCTTCCAGCAAACAGATCTCCATCATTCATATAAACGTAGCCGGATGGGATATCAATCTCCCTATCTGTTTGGAAACTGGCATCTGTGTAACCCTTTACACGTAACTCAGTCTCGCCTCCAAACACTAAGAACGAATCCTTGGTCCTTCTCAAGTACTTAAGGATGTTCTTTACGGCTATCCAGTGGCTCTCACCTGGATTTGCTTGGTAACGATTTGTCATGCTCAAAGCATATGCAACGTCGGGACGAGTGCACATCATAGCATACATGATTGATCCAACAGCTGATGCGTAAGGGATCAATTTCATGCGTTCAATTTCCTCGGGTTTCGTGGGGCACTCTGACTTGCTCAAAGTGATCCCACTTCCCATAGGAATAACGCCTCTCTTAGAGTCTTTCATGTTGAACCGATCAAGAATCTTATCAATATAAGTCTCTTGACTTAATGCTAGTATCCTTTTAGATCTATCCCTATAGATCCGGATACCTAAGATGCGCTGGGCCTCTCCTAAGTATTTCATTTGGAAATGTATTCCTAGCCACTCCTTTACAGAAGTGAGCATTGGAATATCATTCCCAATGAGTAATATGTCATCTACATACAAGACTAGAAAAGTTACTTTACTCCCACTAAACTTCATGTATAAACACGGTTCCTCGACACTTCGAGTGAACCCATTTTGTTTAATTACATGATCGAAACGATGATTCCAACTCCTGGATGCTTGCTTAAGACCATAGATGGATCTCTTAAGTTTGCATACCTTCTTAGGGTTTGATGGATCCACAAAACCTTCAGGTTGTGTCATGTACACTTCCTATTCTAGAATCCCATTCAAGAAGGCGGTTTTGACATCCATTTGCCAAATCTCATAATTATGAAATGCGGCAAACGCTAAGATAATCCTTATGGATCGAAGCATGGCGACTGGGGCGAAGGTTTCGTCATAGTGAAGACCATGAACTTGGGTGAAACCTTTTGCCACCAATCTAGCTTTATAAACATCATTATGTTTGTCTATGCCACTTTTGATCTTATAGATCCACTTACACTGAAGAGGTCGTACCTCCTTAGGTAAATCAACCAAGTCCCATACTTGATTGTCGTAAATAGAATCCATTTCGGATTGCATGACTCCTAGCCATAGCTTTGAGGCGGGACTAGAAATGGTGCTTTGTAGGTAGTGGGTTTGTTAGTTCAACAAAAGATAACACATTATAGTTTCATCACCTCCTATAATACCAAGGTATCTATTAGGTTGATGACTAATTATGCTTGACCTCCTAGGTCCTCAAGGAATAATGACCGTGTCAGACAAAGAGGGAACGTTTTCCTCGTCGTCCTTTTCGGTTTGTGGCTCTTGGACTTCTTCAAGTTCAAATTTTCTCCCACTCTGTCTTTTAGAAATAAAATCATTTTCTAAAAAGACTGCATCACGAGACACAAACACTTTGTCCTCGTGTTTATTGTAGAAGTAATAAGCACGTGATTCCTTTGGATATCCTACAAAAAGACATTTGTCAGATTTGGGTGCGAGTTTATCGTCAGACTTATTCTTAGCAAAAGCCTCGCATCCCCAAATTCTCATAAACGACAAATAAGGGACTTTTCCTGTCCATATCTCATATGGAGTCTTGGTTGCCGCTTTAGTCGGGCTTCGATTTAGTGAAAATATTGCAGATAAGATAGCAAAACCCCAAAAATAATCAGGAAGCTCAGTTAGACTCATCATAGATCGAACCATATCTAATAAAGTTCGATTTCTCCTTTCTGACACACCATTTAATTGAGGTGTTCCAGGAGGAGTCCATTGTGATACTATACCACAATCTTTTAGGTGTGAATCAAATTCATTGTTCAAGTATTCACCACCACGATCGGATCGTAGGGTTTTAATCTTTTTATTCAATTGGTTTTCTACTTCATTTTGAAATTCTTTGAATTTTTCAAAAGCATCACTTTTATGCCTCATCAAGTAGACATATCCATATCTACTCAAGTCGTCGGTAAAAGTAATGAAGTAGTGATAACCACCTCTAGCTCGGATAGTCATTGGACCGCATACATACGTATGTATAAGTCCTAATACTTCACTTGCTCGTGTCCCTTTTCCCGTAAAAGGAGCACGAGTCATCTTGCCTAGAAGACAAGATTCGCATACGCAATAAGATTCGTAATCGAATGGTTTGAGTACTTTAGATGAAACAAGTCTCTTTATGCGTCGTTCGTTTATGTGCCCTAAACGACAATGCCAAAGGTATGATTGATTAGGTTCACCTGTTTTGAGCTTCTTGTTTTATACATGATAGACCTCTTTTGCAATATCTAAAACATAAATACCTCCAATAGAAATGGCCTCGCCATAAACCATTTCATTAAGTGAAAAAGTACAACAGTTGTTCTTAATGCAAAATGAAAATCCTTCCATGTCTCACACGGAAATGGAGATAATGTTCTTGGTAAGAGTTGGTACATAATAGCAATTATTTAAATACAACTCTAAACCATTAGGCAAAAGAAGAACGTAGGTGCCCACGGAAACTGCGGCTACCTTAGCTCCATTTCCCATGCGTAGGTCCACGTCACCCTTGGCTAGTGCTTGAACGTCCCTCAGCCCCTGTACATGATTACAAAGGTGAGAACCACAACCGGTATCAAATACCCAAGAAGAGGTACTAGCAAAGTTAATATCAATCATATAGAGTGATGAAAGAATTTTACCTGACGTTGTCACACAACCGTCTTTCTTGTCTTTCAAGTACTTGGGGCAATTGCGTTTCCAATGCCCTTTGCCATTACAATAATAGCAATCCGCCTCCGCGTGTTTGTTGACCTTGGGCTTGGCCTTGTAAAAGACCTTGCCCTGTCCCTTGCCGGATTTCTTGAAAAGAGTCTTACCCTTTCCCTTGTCCTTCCTTACCCCAAGGTTCATGTTCTTCATTTTCATGGAAAGAACATCCTTGGGTTCACTCCCACTAGACTCCATGTCCCTCTCCGCTTGGGTGAGGAGTGCATGGAGTTCATGGAAACTCTTGTCCATGCCATTCATGTTATAGTTCACCCTAAATTGGGTGAACTTAGATGAGAGTGAATGAAGGATCTTACCCACCACCAAATTCTTCGGAATTGTGCACCCTAGACGCTCTAAGGTGTCCGCGTGCTCACCCATTTTGAGCACGTGTGGGCCAACCTTTTGGCCCCTTTGAAGCTTAGTGTCAAAGAATTTCGTAATTGCCTCATATTGGAGAATTTGAGGGGCTTGCGAAAACATCGAAGTGATCCTCGTGAATATCGCATATGCATTGAGAGAAATCAATTGGATTTTTAGTTTGGGTGAGATTGACCAAATCAAGACAATCTTGACGTCATTAGCAACCTTCAAATAAAGGTCATATTAGGCCCGAACCACCGCGGACGATCTTGGCGCGGGTTCGGTGGGGGGCTCTTCGACCAAGTAGCGAAGCACGTTATCGGATAACGTGGCGCTCTTGATCGTTGACTCCCATTCAACGAGTACTTCCGTCATCCTTTTAGACCCAATTGTCCATGCCGGTTCTCATCCATGAGTCCTACCCCAGGTTGAACGTTTGATGATGTTGACATTATGCGAATATGGTAACTACAACAAAAAAGAAATATATAAACATTCATTGTTAATTTACTTGAAAAACATTTTAACAAGTTTAGCATTCATATAATGACCTCTCACTAAATTATATAAATGATTCCAAGACCCATTTTTAAATAAAAATAGTCATCGCATGCTACCTTTATCTAGAAATGGTAAGTCATTATTTGACTAATTCTACTCTTAGAACTCTTGGTTGACGGATTTCAACTAAATCCATCTCCTAGTCCCAAGATAACGCTTATCTCGTTGAGTCCAATCTAATTTTAGCTTGTGATCGTATCACCCTACTTACCCGAGGTAAAAAGGGACCCACGAGCGTGGTAGCCCTAATGAACACGGGATTCATAGGTGTTATTAATTGGTAAGGCTAATCTCAATTTTTAAACATGTGAGAGATCTTGTCAATTTAGGTATTAATTCCCTATAAGTGAACTAAGTCGGTGAATTGTGAATAACGTTGAATTGACAATAACGGTAAATAAAATGCATGTGTGACGATTTTGGCCTGAGCGGAAATAAAGCAAGCAACCAAGCAACAATAAAATCCTAGTATGGCCACCTAGCTAATCAAAATTAACTAGATAGTTACAAATTCGGAAACCAACTCCTTGGTCCCTTGCCTCTTCACTTGGAACACCTTCCAAAATGGCACCGTCTTGAGGGAGTCACCGGTCTTCATAAAAATAATTACAAATATACAAATTCCTATTATTCATTTACTCTATAAAATTATTAAATTATACAAACCGGCGATACGAGATCGCAATAAAATTACAACCAAAACGTTATTCCCTTACACTACGGGTAATAACGATAAAAATTAACTAGGCCATACTAGGTACAAAATTTGCATAAATTATTAAATAAATGACATTCATTCATTCAACCATAAATAAAATAAATTGCTGCAGAATTCATGCCAAAATCGCTCTAAACACATTCATGCTCATTGTAGCTCGATTTTACGGGATTTATTGATTTTTAACCATTAAAAATCAATATTAACATTTAAATCTCATTTAAATTCAAACTAATTAACTAAACTGATTTAGAACTTAAAATTAGTCACTACTAATTTTGTTGGTCATTAATTATATCGATTTGATTTCATTTGCTAAATATTACGGTTTAATCATAACAATTATGAAATAAAACCAAAATAAAAATAAACATCATAAAATTTGAAACCAAAAATTTTGTACATTATGGAACAATTCCAGGAACTATAAAAATAAAAAACATTTGCTCAAAAAATTTAAATTAATTTTATGAACAAATAGCTTTGTATTTAATGGTTTTATCAAATAAAAACATTAGATATAGTAAAACAGTGAAACAAATTATGAAATTTCACCAAGAGTAGTAACATCAGAATGTGAAATGTACAAAAAAATTTCAAGACCAGAAATGGAGGTTTCAATTTTATGAACATTATAATCTCATATTATCGACTTTTATCGTATAAAATCAATGAACATGCAATACATAAGTAAAAGTCACGAAATTTTACATACAATATGTAAGACATGCATGTGAGATCATATTAAAATTTCATGGCCAGAATCAACATGCAGCTATTTTTAGATAACTTTTAACTCATAAAATGCATGTTAACTCGGTTTAAACGCCAAAAATCAAAATAAATAGCAAATTAATCCACAAAATCACGAAATTTGACCACAAACATTTTGAGGTCAGTAGGTATACATGCACCAAAAAATGTGGTCAGAATCGTATTTTAACTCAAAATCTTTGATTTATTAGTTATCTTATAACTTTAATAAGATAACTTTAATAAAAATGTCCAAAATGAACATGCATGCTACAAGCTAGCTCTGATACCACATGAAAGTCCATAGACCTTCATTAGACTCTTCTAATTAGTTGCTAAATTACTTGTTAATTTAGTATTTAATGATCTATGTAACATGCATGCAAATATAAAGACATTTATATAAAAGAAGAAATTTCCTCACATTGATATGGAAAATATATAGGCACAACAAGAAATCCTTCTTGTTCTTCTTGAGCTAATAATATGGATGAACAAGAAATCTCCAAACTACAAGACCTCCTTCAAGTTGCACCAAGATGACACCAAATAATCTACCATTATTATTAACTAGATAATAAGATAGATAATATACTACTAATATTATACTATATTACTACACTAGTAATACTTAGGAAATATTAGTATATGAGAGTATTTAGTGAGAGGAAGGATTTTAGAGAGAAGTGTAAAATTGCACAAAATGAAGTAGTAGAAAAATGAACAACAATTGTTCATTATAAAGGCCATTTGGCCGGACCACATTGTCCAAAATTGGACTCTTATTTTGTTCAATTTGATCACATGCATTAGAGTGGAGTGTTGTAGTATAAGTGATGATTATTTCTACTTGATATGTCACTTTCAATTGGTAACTAAAGAGTGAAAACAAGAACAACAATCATCACCATGTAACTACAATCTAACCGGCCATTATGGCCTAGTTAGGTCCATTTTGATTTTTGATATTTGTCTCACAAATACTTATTGATCATATGGTTAATTATCTTGTATAATTAAGTGTTAATTTGATCATATAACAATTATATGACTCAGTTAAATAAATAATATGTACTTAACATTTTAAGTAATATTTTACCATTATATCAATATATAATGGGTCCCACAATGCTTAGTTAATTTATTTTACAACTCCTTGTAAATATAAGTAACTAATTACCTCTATCTCAAAACCTCAACTAATTTAGTAATTTAACGATTAATTACTAAGTTAAATCTTATTTAATCGTATTAAAATAAGATATAAATTTATTAGTCAATTATCGAATAATTGAAAAATAAACTTAATTGAATTTGAGTTCTTAACTCAATTTCTAACAATTAACTCTCGTACATATCGAATATATGTAATGTCCTAATTAACTGTATCGTATACAAATAATTAGTTACTATTTGGATTTCATCCTTTAGGTGTGACCGAAAGGGATCAGTTGATCACCGCCGTCAAACGACAATAACGTCAAACTCTAGTCAGCCAACCGTTATTGATTTACGTTAATCAACTGACTAATCATATACATATAGTCAATAAATATCCCAATTATATTCCTTAATAAGATTTATTATGTGGCGCACTATTGTGGAGGACACCTACTCCAACATCTTCATGGGGAAGGGTGGGTGCCTTTTTCTTTTGTTCTTAACAAAGCATTAGACTAGGTTTTATAGGCTTTAAGTTTGTCATGATATTGTCTAATCTTAATTAGAACAATAATAAGTACCTAAACACCTATACTACCCACAAAAACCGGTGCATACATGATAAAATGGGTGTCCATTTTATTTTGTGATTTTGTCATTTGTCACATATGTGACATGTGACATGTAACATGTAATCTTTGCTTATAAATGTACATTTAACTAATTTAAATGCAATTTCATAACAAATAAATTAGACTCAATATTTTAAGTCACATTTTATAATTACATGTAAACAAAATGGGTCATCTCATATTTGGTTAATATAATCTACAACAATTTGTAATTATAATCGACCAATTTCACTTATCTCAAATGTTTCATAAACATAATACATTCTTAGTAATATAACAATTAAATTACAAAAATGAATCTTATTTAATCATATTACAATAAGATATAATTCTCACTAATATAAACTTAGTTCTCTTTAAAGGGATTAATTAATCTGTATCGCCATACAATTAATTAATGTACATGATTAAGGGATTGTCCTTTAGGTGTGACCTCAAGGGATCAACTGATCACCACCGTGTATCACCCGGAAATGTACCCTATTTTTCTAGTGAAAATATTTTACGGATACTTTTCAGCAAATTTAAGTTTTAATATAGAATTTAATTTTCCGAGTCGAATTTAGAATTTCCGAGTTCGTATTTGGAATTTCTGCGAGATTCCATGAAAATCCCGTCTTAGTCGTCTTTGACTTTTCTTGACTTTTGAGTCGTCTTTGACTTTTCTTGACTTTTGAGTCGCCTTTGACCTTCGTTGACTTTCCGACTCACCCCTTTACTTATACTCCCTCATACTCCTTAACCTAATATTTCATTCAACACAAAATCAAACACATTTCTTCCTCTCTAAGAAATCTCAACTTTCCCTCTTTGATATCGATCTTAGAATCGTCGTAACTTCTTCGTTCCTTGATAGAATTTACGTAAGTTTGTCTTATTCTTCTTCCCGTACCTTCCTCTATCCGTATTGATAATAAAATTATCGTCTTTCTCGCTTTTCAAGCTTTCCGTCTTTCTCAAGATGAACTTTATTCATCTTTTTACGATCTATTTGTAGGTGGTGACCTCCAAGATCCCGACAAAGACTACTACCTTATTGAAGAGGAGCTTGACGATTAGTAGAGACGCTTAAAGGTAACGGTGAAGGGTTACTCGATATCATTTACGTGTTTTACATGTTATCTATGCTAGGAATCGTGTTTAGAATACGATTAGTGAGTTTAGTAATTGTGTTGATGATGGTATATATCGTTTGTTGAGAATATATATGAGAATCTATGATTTATGTTGATAATCGATAATTGTTAAATGTGGATCCTTAGTAAAAAAGGGTGATTTTCGTGCATATGGACCCCAGCCGGTCGACCGGCAGCCGGTCAGACCACCGGCTGGGGCAGTGGTTGTATATTGTTGTGTTGTTACGTGATTTTGATATATGACATGGGTCTCAGCCGGTCGACCGGCAGCCGGTCAGACCACCGGCTGAGACACCTCCTCTTTCTTCTTTATTTTCAAGTGACCCTTTGGTCCCAGCCGGTTGACCGGCAGCCGGTCAGCCTGACCGGCTGGGACATGCTGTGTTTCAATGTTGTTTCTAATATGACTATTGGCCTTAGCCGGTAGACCGGCAGCCGGTCCACCTGACCGGCTGAGCCCTGCTGGATGTTGTTTGAGATTGTTGTTTACGGTTTTCATTTATAATATTTCTAATCGTTCGTTTATCGTATAATTTTACGTAGCGACTTATAATATTATTGTTTTGGATGTATGACATTTTATTCGCTTGTATCACATGTTTTGTGACGATTTTCGATATATCCCTCTTTTGAGTGGGTTTTACATATGTTATGAATTGAGCACTAATGATTTTGTGCTATGAACTCTCATTTCCCGGCTACACCTTATACTCGTTAGACTGGAATGTCGGAGCGATGGGGTGTATCCTTGATGCTTGTATGCATGTTTAGTGGGGATATGACGACGTTGTTAGTAGGCGAACGCAATGCGTTGGTCGACCCGACCGTCAAATGTTGTATACTTGCGAGGTGGTGTTATTGCATGTAGCGTACTAGCTTGACTTTTGACTATAGATCTCTTTTCGCCTCTTTCGTGTGGTTTAGCCGAATTTGGGGTACTCGACGTCTTTGTATGATCGAGTCTTGGATGTGGAACGTCTTACCACATGTCGAATCGGGAAATGTCTTATCCCGAGAGTCTGGCCAGGTTTAGACTAGGACCGTATTATTATCGTCGTCCTACCAAGAGGATTAGAGTCTTGTGTGTACGAAACGTCTTATCGTACATGGTTCCGGGAAACGTCTTATCCCGTGAACTTGTTTGTCTGGGTCATGAGTATACGAAACGTCTTATCGTATACGGTTCAGGGAAACGTCTTATCCTGTGGACTTCCATTGGCTTGTCTTGCTATTGTACATGATGCTAGTGCGTTTCATTCACCGTGAGAGATGTCGTCATGGTGTCGGTGTGTTTTGGATGGATGATTACATGAATGATTATATGATTGATCATTGAATGACTTGGCATGGTTTGTTTGTCGAGTCTCAATCTTATCAAACTTATACCGCTAACGGTGAGATGTAAGCCGAGTGATCGTATTCGGTTTGCCTAAAATGTCTTCCCCGAGTCTTTGAATAACATGATGGTTTCGGATTGGATTTCCACATGATCTTATCAATATATATTGGATTTGCCTATCTTTTCTTATCGTAACTCACATGTATATTATATATGCATGCTCTACTTTCGTATTTCCTTATATGTACGTTAAAGGTGATATGGCTGGGAGAACCCGGAGTTACTCCCCACTGATTGTGGCGTTCATGTTTTTCATGAATGAACAGGTTGCTTGCATGGATGGCTTTTTGCTATGCTATTTTGGGTTGGGTGTGAGCTAGCGGGCGTTGTCCCTGGAAGATTTGTCCCTGGAAGTTTTCACCTCTAGACGATATTAGCTAGTTTTGCTAAACACTTGTTCTTTGTTAACATTGTGAGAGACTCCGTCTCTTTGTTATTTTCCGCACTTAGTTGTAATATTTTGACACTCCTCGTTTTATTTAACTTGCATGTATAAAAGTTTTTAAAAACTACCTATTTCCGCAATATAATTCACATGCTTGTTTGTTTATTATTTCCGCATTCGCGAGGGTTGTCACAGGTCATATACCTGACCATCACGCATGGAGTCCATTACGAATCGCATGACTCTAAGCCATAGCAAGAAATTGGGACTAGAAACAGTCTTTTATAAGTCATAGATTAGAATTCATCACTATTAAGGAGTGGTAAAATTCCACCTGACCTCCTAGATTCCGAAGAAACAACTACTGAACAAGCAATGAGGAAAACCTTTTCCGGTCCATATGCTCAGATTGTGGCTCTTGAAACATTTTCTCCCACTCTGTCTTATCAAGAAATAATCGTATTTTTATTGAAAGACAGCATCACGAGTCACAAACGCTTTGTTCTCGTGGTCAATGTGGGATTATTGAGCACTTGTTTCATTCAAATAACTTATAAATTAGGTACGCTACCTACTCATATCGTATATGGAATGAAATCAGACTGTTTTAAATGTGTTTTAATATGGTGGAAAAAGAAATAGCAGACAAAAATATTAAGATCCCAAGGTTAGTCAAATGGCTCATTTTGACTTGACAAAGACAAAACCATATCGTATAAGGTTCTGTTTCTCTATTCAACAACACCTTATCTTATTTTGTGTTAGAGAAGTTAACTTGTGAAACCATTTCACAATACTTTTGGTGAAAATCAAAGTCAATACTTAGATATTTATAGTTACGATTTAGTCGTAAGTCCTTGATCTAATGCTCTTAGTGGTTAACTACTTCACATTGAAGCTCTTTGAACTTTTCAAAGATTTCTCTTAGAACCTCATTAAGTAGAATCAAACATAATATCTACTTAAATCGTCGGTAAATCAAGTGAAGTAATCATTACCATCTCTGGTTGTGTTTGTTATTGGACCACACGTATTCTTATGTAATGGGGCCAATAACTTACTAGTTCGATTTCCTTTTCAACAAAAGGGCACGAATCATCTTGCCTTGAATACAAGATTTGCACACACCATAAGATTCAAAATCAAATGTTTTAGATGTGCTACACAATCCAGAATTAAGATTAGACATGGGTCACCAATTTTGAGCCTTTTTCAATCTATATGACAAGTAATTTCTAGTTTAGGTCAAGAATATAATTACCTTTGATTGGTATGGGATAACCATTGACCAAGTAAAGGCAAAAAAAGATACAACGCTTGTTCCATTCACAAAAGTGAAACACTTGTGTCGTACACTAAAGTGGATACTATATTCTTTATTTAGAAGTCATGTATTTAATAACGTTTATTAAAGTATACCTCTAAATTCAAAACTAGATTGATCACATTATAACTTTTATATGTCTCTAAAAAAAATAAAACTACAATAGTTATATTTCCCTTGTAGGTCGACATTTAATCATGGTTAATCGTCGCACGAATCATTATTATATGTATTGAATACATTGATGAAAACCATAATGGGTATCTAATACCCAAAAATTGCATTTAGCAAAATAAATGTCGATCATATAGATATTATGGGTGAAAATCGTACACCCAATTTCTAACTCTTTAGAAAACTTGGGGCAGATGCTTTTCTTGTGTCCTACACTGTAAAATAGAATCGTCAAAAGTTGGGTTCGACACCTTGCTTGGGTTTTGACTTTACTATTCAAAATAGTCTTGCCTTTTTCCCTTGCCTTGTGTCAAAGTCGAGCCAACCTACTCTTGAACCTTTTCTTAACAATTAAGAATATAAACATCATTCTTAGTGCTCCCACTCACTTTCATGAATCTCTACTTAGACAAGTATATTAGAATTATTGTGAAGACTATTCTTCATTTCATTCATGGTTTTACTTTCAAAAGGATAAACCTTTCATGAAGTGACTACGGTATTTGGTTATTCACGATTTTAAATAAATCGATTAACCTAGTCGTCCCAACTGATTTGGCCTCTTTTGAGGTAAGCCTCGATAAGGAGCATAATGACGACATACCAAAAATACAAATATTTTCTTTGGAGCAAAAAGATTGATGTACCATTGTTATAAGAAGACGTCACAAAAATTCAAAACGTTTTTGACTAAGTGTGACTTATTCATATACTCTTCATAAGAGACATTTGCAATGGTGAATATGAGGATCAAAAGAAAAATTCATTTTGTCATTAGCTACGGTGTTTTAAAAAGAGATTGCAATCAAAATGCTACCGTATAAAATAATGGAAACTCCTTTCCACGATTGAACGGATTTACAAGTTCGTAGAAGAAAAATAATTGTCATTGCGCGAATAAAAATAAATATCAACGGAAAATAAACATTCATTGCTTATATATAATTCACTTGTAAAACAATTTTAAACAAGTCACTCATACAATGACCCCTCACGAAATTATATAAGTGATTCCAAGACCCATCATTAGACAAAAATAGTCATCGTATGCTACCTTTATCTAAAAATGGTAAGTCAATACTTAACTAATTCTACACTTAGAACTCTTGGTTGACGTATTTCAACTAAATCCATCTCCTAGTCCCAAGATAAAGCTTATCTAGTTGAGTCCAATCCAATTTTGGCTTGTGATCGCATCACCCTACTTACCCGAGGTAAAAAGGGACCCACGAGCGTGGTAGCCCTAATGAACACGAGGCTCATAGGTGCTTCAATTGGTAAGGCTAAATCTCAATTTTTTAAGTTATGTGAGAGGTCTTGTCAATTTTGTTATTAATTCCCTATAAGCGAACTAAGTCGGTGAATATTGAATAACTTTGAATTGACAATCGAGAAATAAAGATGCATGTTGGCGATTTTGGCATGAGCGGAAAAATAAAGCAAGCAATTAATAAATCCTAGTATGGCCACCTAGCTAATCTAATTAACTAGTAGATTACAAAATCGGAAACCAACTCCTTGGCCCCTTGCCTCTTCATGGCACCGTCAACCGACTTCGGGAATCTCCGTCTTCATAATAATTAATTACAAAAGATACAAATAAAATTCCTATTATACATTTGATCTAAAAATGAAATTAAATTATTACAAACGGCGATACGAGATCGCAAATAAAATTACAACCGAATTGGTATTCCCTTACATTACGGGTAATACCGATTAAAATAATCTAGGCCATACTAGGTACAACTTGCATTAAAAATTAAATAAATGACATTCATTCATTCAAAAATAACAACATAAATAAAATGCTGTAAAAATCATGCCAAAATCGCCCTTGACACTTATCATGCTCATTCTAGCTCGGTTTTATGAATTTTATCGATTTTTAACCATTAAAAATCAATAATCAATACTTAAATCGTATTTAAGCTCAAACTAATTATCTAAACTAATTTAGAACTCAAAATTAGTCCCTACTAACTTTGTTTGTATTTAATTAGTTCGAATTGATCGTATTTGCTAAATATAGAGGTTTAATCATAACATTTATGAAGTAAACCCAAAATAAAATATAAAAATCATAAAAAATTTGAAACCAAAAATTTTGTACACTCTGGAACATTTCCTGGAACTCTAACAAACATAAAAATTTGCCCAAAAATTTTGAATAAATTTTATGAACAAATAACATAGTATTCAACGGTTTTATCAAATAAAAACCATTAAATATAGTAAAATAGTGAAAAAAATTATAAAATTTCACCAAGATGATATAAATCAGATTATAAAATGTACCAAAAAATTTCAAGACCAGAAAAGGAAGTTTCAATTTTATGATCATAATAATCTCACTTTATTGACTGTTATCTTATAAAAATCAATCATCATGCAAAACTTAATTAAATGTCACGAAATTTTACATACAGTATTTAGAACATGCATGTGAGATCATATCAAAATTTCATGGCCAGAATCAACATGCAACTATTTTTAGTTAACTTTTAACATAAAACATGCATATTATCATGATTTAAAGGCCATAAATCAAAATAAATAGCAAATTAATCCATAAAAACACCAAATTTGACCACAACCATTTTGAGGTCAGTAGGTATGCATGCAAATCAAAAATTTCGTGCAAACCAATTTTTAACACAAATTTTCGATTTTACCCAAGTTATCGTATAACTCGATTTTAATGCTTAAAATCGACATGCATGTAACAATTGAGCTCTGATACCACATGAAAGTCCTAGACCTTTAATTAGACTCCTATAATTAGTTCATTAAATTACATTAAGTTAATAATTTAGGATCTAGTTATCATGCATGCAAATATAAAAGCATAAAAGAAAAGATAAGACCAAAACATCCTTACATTGGGATTTTTCGGTTCAATATGGGCACAATAAGAACTCCTTCTTATTGTTCTTGAGCATGAAATTGATGGATGATCCTCCATAAAACAACCTCCAAAGTAGAAGGTCTCCTTCTAGTTGCACCCAAGATTAAACCCAAATAATCTTACCTTATTATTAACTAGATAATAAGTAAGACAAAATACTACTAATATTATTGTATTACTACACTAGTAATATGTAGAGAATATTAGAGTATAAGAGGGTTTAGAGAGAAGTTGAGTTTTGAAAGAGAAGTGAAAATAAGCAAAAATGAAGTTGTGCCAAAATGAACAACTTTTGTTCAATTTAAGGCCAAAATGGCCGACACTCATGAGCACCAAGAGGGCTCCATTTTGCTCATTTTGTTCTTTGTGTAAGATGGTAGAGTGTAGGATTGATTATAATCATGTTCATGTCATAACTTGTCAGAATCAATATGTTGTAGTATGATACAAGAAATGAACAATCATCATTGTGTTTTTTTTCACTACAATTTCGGTCCACATGGTGAAATGTAGTCCATTTTGATTTTTGATATTTGTCCCACAAATACTTATAATCATATGTTTAATTATCTTGTATAATTAAGTGTTAATTTGATCATATAACAATTATATGACACAAATTAATAAACAATATGTACTTAACTTTTAAGTGATATTTTACCATTATATCAATATACAATGGATCCCACATTGCCCAGTTAATTTATTTTACACTTTGTAATCATAATTAACTAATTACCTCTATCTCAAAACCTCAACTAATTTAGTAATTTAACGATTAATTACTAAGTTAAATCTTATTTAATCGTATTAAAATAAGATATAAATTTATTAGTCAATTATCGCATAATTGAAAAATAACCTTAATCGAATTTGAGTTCTTAACTCAATTTCTAACAATTAACTCTCGTACATATCGAATATATGTAATGTACTAATTAACTGTATCGTATACAAATAATTAGTTACTATTTGGATTTCATCCTTTAGGTGTGACCGAAAGGGATCAGTTGATCACCGCCGTTATACGACAATAACGTCAAACTCTAGTCAGCCAACCGTTATTGATTTACGTTAATCAACTGACGTGGAGTATCAAAATATACTAATCATGCCACACGTATATTTCAAATGAGATTTAATATATAAATGCACTATTGTGGAGGACACTTACTCCAACAGATACCTCGTTTCTACACCTCCCCCCAACCACCCACTAATGATTGGGCCGTATGTTTGGTATGCGAAACGATTTATGACATTTCATAAGTTTATCGTCAAGTGATAGCTAAAATACTTGTGTCTACCCCTTGGTCGTCATCTACGTGCCGATACGGTCGATTTGACAATCATTAGAGTTTATTTGGAGTCCGGGTCAAAAACCGCTTCATTTTCTATAAACCGTCTTTTAATACCGAGTCTGAACGCTCGAGAATATTCCGGATATTTTAATATTTCAAAACTTATCTTTTTTGGTAAAATAAATCCGTATTTTATTTAAAAGAAATACAAAATCAACCGCAATTCCATAAAGAAAACGCGAAAATCTTTCTTTCAAAGTAGGAAGCTGCTTGGGAAATAACGCAGCAGGTGCTGCGCCTCTTCCAAGAGTCGCAGTTCCTGCTGCGCCTCTTCCCCAACTCGATTTCCTTGTTTCCGGAATATTTTCTAGATTTCTTTCCTAGTTTGAGTTATTCCGAAACTCTTACTATTTTTTCCCTATAAAAAGGGAGCTTTGTTCTCACTTTTAAGGCACGCTAGTGTTCCGCCTCTTCTCTTCTCTCTTTGCATTCTAGACCTTGCTCTAAGCATTTTGACATCTACGTGCTTGATCAATCGACCACGTAAGCTCAAATCCTTCTGGGTTCCCGTCACGTTTGCATTTGACCTACCAATTTGACCACTACACTTAATCAATCAATCAATCATTTAATCGATTTTCGATCCTCTAACAAGGGCACTTTCTTTACATATTCGAGTCGAGCTATCGCTAAAACGTGAACTTAGTTAATCTTGTATTCGTCAAACATGTAAGTTTGAGGGTGTTAAATCCTGCCTTTTATTATTTTGTATTGTCTTTTATTTATCAATTCATGTAAGATTCATTGTCGGAAGTATTCCAAAACCTTTTCAAAATTTCTTTTAATTAGTCTTTTCTTTGTATAATAAGTCGTCTTTTATCATAGTTTTTCATATTGAGATGTTAATCCTTGACTTAGATCCCTAATAGCCAATATTAGCGGGTTTTACTCTTGTAATTTAATTAATTAAATCACTTTTACTCGAGTCATAATTTAACAATTAATCGCAAATATCAATGAACACTAACTGATTGCGATTATGGCTTCACAGCTAGAACCCACCTCTAGAACAGACGCACCAGGTGATGCGCCTCTTCTAAAGTACGCATCACGCGCTGCGCCTGTTCTGGGTTGGATTATGTCTCTGATCTTCCTCTATCGTCTTGACGTAGCCTTAATTACTAATTAATCGACTATTAATTCTAGTATCGTCTTTTACTCTTTTATTCTTTTCCTTTAAATCTTTCTTTTGGACATATTTCCGACATAGATCCCGAGATCCATTGTAATTTTCTTATTCATGTTTAATCATTGTGTTGTATGATTTAATTGTCTTCTCACATGTAATCAATCCTAATTCTTATTTCGACATAATTGAATGCTAAATGACATATTCACCGACATAGTCTAAGCTCACATGCTAGGTTAAAACGTGAATGTTGCATTGCATGCATATAACCGACAACATATCGAGTACATAATAGTTTCCCTATTCATTAGTAGAGGCCGCTATCGAGACGGACGTGATTAGGTGTTCGATTAAAGAACTTCTTAATACGTACCCTCACCTCACTACTACAAAAACAGGAAATGACAACGGTTAAAAACCGTTGTAATATTAAAAAGCGGACGTTGTTAAAGCCTCCGTTGTTAAAGATTTTAACAACGGTTCCGATTTAATGAAAATACCGTTGTGAATAGTTTTAACAACGGTAAGAAGTCGTTGTTATTACTAGATAACTGTTGTTAAAATGTGTGAATAATTATGGTGGGAAAGATACGAGAACGGTTCTATTAAATTAAACCGTTGTTAAAGGTATGATTAGTTTTGGTGGGAAATATTATAACAACGCTATTTTTTTTTAAACCCGTTGTGAATATAGTTAATTACAACGGAGTATAATAAAGAAGCCGTTGTGGAAAGTTTTAATAACAACCGGTATTCTAGAATAAACCGTTGTTAAAGGTATGATAAGTTTTGGTGGGAAATATGTTACAACGCTTTTAATGAATTTTGAAAAACCGTTGTTATTATTTTTATTATTGTTTTTGAAAAAATTGTAATTTGTTCCCCTGCCACCACTGAAAATCCTGCATAAATCAGCAGCAGTAGCAGCAGCACGCATCATAAACCAATTTCAGAAGCAGCAAAATGATATATCTATATATATATCAGAGCAATTCATGTACAGGGCAATTCATGTACATGGCAATTCATGTACAGCAGCAGCAAAATGATATATACAACCAAAATGATCTCTTTTAGAGCAATTCATACTTACAACTTGCTCTAATTAATGACTTCTACAAATTAAAGTTCCCTATCTGCTTCCAAAATAATCTAAGTTTCATTTATTCTTTGTTTGTTCAAGGACGTATTTGCCCAACAAGTCCCTTACCTCGTCTATATTGTGCTTAGTGTACTCAGGGACATGTGGCGTGTTGATTGAATACTGCGGATAAAACAAATAAAAGACATCGATCAGTAGGGTAACAACAGTATAGGCATATCATACATAATTAGCAACATCGATCATATATATATAGCAGAAAAGATATCAGCTCTAATGAAAAAAAGTAAATAATAGCTACATTAAACTACTAACTCTTTCTGGAATGCTGATATATCTTCGCCTAATAATCTCCAACATGAAACGACAAACGTAGTATCCACATTGGATGCTATCCGGCTGTTTAGGGACCTATTATTACATAATAAACGAAGAGACGAGAAGGCAATTACCAATTAGTTTAATGCGTAATTAAAAAAGACAGATGTATATGCGTAATTAGTTTAATGCACTAGTATTTGCGCGTACGTACCCCTGTTATCGTAATAAAAGTAGGGCCATCATCAGAATATTCTGTCGGTTGATTGCCGGTTGCTCTTTTCTTCTCAAAGGCCCTTTAAAAAAGGAAAGAGGCCGAAAGTCACATAAACTTACTTAATAATAATAAATGAAACTTAATATTATATGTGCCAAATCATCATCAGTATTATAAACTTACTTAATAATCAACTTCTTAAAGGTCTCGGATGGTTGTCCATGCAAAGAGTCCAACCAAAATACTTTCTTCGTGGTCGGATTGATCGCTGCTAGCACCCAATGTCTCCTAGAGATCGAGAGACACATCATTATTAACAAGCACAACATGCATCATAACCAAACATATAAAAATGCAATTGTATTTGGAATCGTAATATTAATTATATATTACCCGGCTTCATTATAAGGGGCAAAAATGAGCTTATTGTTTTTCGCCAATTCCCCAGCAATATAATTTACACGTTCTTCATACGAAAACATCTCGATATGCATAGATAAAACATTTGGGCACATGAATCCGTATTGAGGAAGTGGATTATTGGTCTCGGCGGGGATCACAACCGAGTTCAAGTACCTACATGCCGGTTTTAATTCCGATATTATAAACACTATATCTTACTTAGTCAGAATATTAGAATACTGCATGATTTAATTTATTAAGAAACTTACTTCATCCAAACATATAGGTGTTGGACATCAATCTCGTCAAGGCCAGCCCAAACGGCTAGCGTTTCCCAATCCAGCATTGCTTGGCGTTCTACCCCTACAATATCATTCTCGAGCGGAATAACTATTAATTGCTCGCTTGCTATGCGTCTCTCAGCCTCCTTATAAAGCTCCAGCATCGCCACCGTTCGTACTTTTTCCATGTAAACGTTCCCATGATATTTAGTACCGGATAGACTCCTGACCTCTTTCAGCTTGGGGAAATGATGCGGTGTGCTACCTTTCACAACCTACATGTGGCTAACTAAATTAAGTTGCTCTTTCAATGATGAGGCGATAGTAGAACTTAAAATATAAAGAGAGTTGATTAAATTACCTCATCAAGTTGTTGTTTTGACGAGGTAGTAGAAAGATTATTGTCTATCGAGTTAGACTTATCCATGTTTTTTGTTACCTACAAAACAAAAATAAAACATATAAATTTCACTATTTATGAAGGTGATGAACAAAGACAAAAGGCGGGTTAAATTAGATGTATTTTTCTAACCCCGTCTACATTCTGTTGAATTTTACAATCACGAGCCAAGAAAATGTGGCTTTGAGGCCATTGGACAAAACCTTTAACCGCATCTGCCAGTATTACTATGTCGTCGCGGACTGTGACGGGCAGTTTACAGGTTTCATAGCCCTTCACGACTCCCACTATCCCCACTTTTGCATGCTTCGGCAAGAGTGGTACGCCATGAACCAAGATGGTTTCCGCTGAGTCCTTGGGCTTTGGGCATACGAAAGCCCGAGCAACAATCACATTCTCTTTTAATGAAGGGTCGGCGAGACGAACAAGCCTCCGCTGTTTTGTGGCCTGAAGAATACACATTATTTACTAAATACCAAAATATAATAGATATCATAAATGATCTATATTGAGTATATAATGTAAAGTTAGTTACAAGTATTTATTGTTGGTGGGTAGGCTATTATACTTGAACATGTCCAGACCAGATTTAGCACTGACAGCATATACTAACTTCTTATATTCTACATACCTCCTTATTGTCACCCGTCTTCTCAGCCGGCTCCTCAAGTTGCGTCCCCTTTTCAGAGTTATTTACCTTATAAAATTAATTAACCAATCAAAGGCATGCAATGGCTGCTGGAAAGAACAAATGCAGAGGTTCAAAATGGTTAAGTCGTATTTACCTTATCGGCTTGAGGTATCAAAACCTCAGCAGCATTAGGTACCTCACCCGTCTCCTCAAGTTGCGTCCCCTTTTCCGACTCATTTACCTAATAAAATAAACCAATCAAAGGCATGGCTGCTAGAAAGAACAAATGCAGAAAAAAAAAATCATATTTACCTTATCGGCTTGAGGTATCAAAACCTCAGCAGCATTAGGTACCTCACCCGTCTCCTCAAGTTGCGTCCCCTTTTCCGACTCATTTACCTAATAAAACAAACCAATCAAAGGCATGGCTGCTAGAAAGAACAAATGCAGGAAAAAAAGAAGAAGTCATATTTACCTTACCGGCTTGAGGTATTAAAACCTCGGCAGCAGTAGGTACCTCAACCATCTTCTCAGCCGTCTCCTCATGTATTGGCAAGGTAGTAGTGTCTGCCTCTTGGCAAATCTGTTGCACTACCTCGCCCTTTTTAATGACATCCTCCATCATCTTCAATTCTTCTTCGGAAGGCTTGCCTCCAGAACTCATCTTCAGTATCACGGAGGCCAATAACTGAACCTGCACGCCCAAAATGTAGAATCAGCAATTTGTTAAAACAATAAAATGTGAATTTTAAATGACAATAACAAATGGTATACGTACCATGTCAGCCTTCCCCTTATTTTTCTTCTTCTTGTTCGAGCTAGTTGTCCCATAATATTTCGTGACTCCGACATGTAATGGGACGCCCCTTAATCGACCTGGATGCTCGGGACGGCCGATCGCTCTAGCAAGAACGTCGTCACGACCACTCGGAGTGAATTTCCCTTCCGCAACCTCCTTCAGAACATTCTCCTATAATATATTAAATAAACTTAATTTAATTTTTGTTACTAAAATAAATAGATAGTTAGACATACAAGAATTGAACAATAAAGTTATTAAAAACCCGTCTTAATAAAAATAATACTTACTATGTTGGCCAAGACTTCCTGATCATATTCGTTACATGTTCGGGATCCTTTAGGCGTGTGCCCTTCTTTATAAGTTACGTGCCGATTCAAGTCGGTCACACCTTTTGACACCTACACGTTAACTCAAAAATAATATATGTATACATGTATATCAAGTCCAAGTATGATTAAAAAAATCTAATATATAGATGCTACTTACGAGATTTTCTTCTATCAATCTGTAACCGCCTCGAGAACCATAATATACCCCCCGCTTCTGTGAGATGTTAGCACGATTTCTGGCGCTAACGCTCTTCAAATCATATAAAATCGCAAGTAGATGAGACAATTAGAAAATTATAGATACAAGTAGAGTTTTAGAAAAATGTAACCTGAAACTTTTAGAAAAATGTAACCTTAAGTAGAGTTTTACAAAAATGTAAACATATGACATGGATACTTAACCTGAAACTTTTCAGTAGCTCGTTTCGCCTTATAATTATCCCATTGTTGCTGAGTGATGTGGGGGTACTTTGTCGGTGGGCTCTTATGCATCTGCCCCGTCTCCTTGTCCACATACAAGTGTAATTTGGCAAGGTCACACCTACACTGCCTTAAGACTGCCGCTGCCTTACGTAATAGATACTTATCATGGCAGTCTGGAATATCGAAAGCTTCCTGCATCATCATCATATATACTAATAAGCGGCTGTCTAATATCATACCTTTACACGAACCTTTATACGGCTTCCTGCCTTATGTAATAGTAACTTATGCAAAATAAAATGGTGTTTAGCTAAAGATATTATCATACCTTTATACGTTTCAAGAGTAAGTTCTGCAATGAAGGATTTATATTCCTGAAATCATCTAAATCTATAGGCACAAACTGTTTGGTTGTAACTCCAATCCAAGTGGCTAAATGGCTAGCATTTGGACCAGTAGGAACACCTTTCACACTCCATTTTATTTCCATCGGCGTTTTTGCCGATATAGCTGCAAGGGCTGCAGAGCACTTCGAAGCACCCCTCTCACCAGGCTTATCCCCCTTATCATTGTTGTCTACTCTTTTCCGTTTTTCACCCATGATAATCCTAAGACACTAAGACCTTCAAAAGAAATGAAATAGTAACGGAACAGAGTCATGCGTACAGCGATTCTAAAACCCTAAGACCTTAAAATGAATGAAATAGTAACTGAACACATAAAGAGTCATGCAGAGATTCTAAAACTCTAAAAACTTAGAAAGGAATGAAACTAGATGATAAAGAGAACGATAAATAGAAAATTAAAACAAAAAGATGAACTTCAATCTTAAAACCCTAAAGACAAAACACAAAAATTACCTGATAAAGAAAATGAGAACAGGGTGATGATAAAGAGAACAGGATGATGATCACGAGTACGAGGATGATGATGATGATAATAAACAAAAAGATTTGTGTTGTAAACGAGGATGATTGTAAACGAGGATGATGATGATGATAATGTACGTGTGTTTAATTTACTCTATAGGATTGTAAATTATTTTTTATTAAGAGAAACTAAAGGGTTTATTAAGAGAAACTATTGACAACGGTTATCCTACAAACCACCGTTGTTATAGAGTAATAACAACGGTTAAATAACACCCGTTGTAGAAAGTAATCACACTAAGACAACGGTTTATTTATTATAAACCGTTGTTGAAAGTAATAACAACGGTGAATTTCTAAAACACCGTTTTTATAGATTATGTATATTTTTTTTAATTTTTCAGATACGCGCGCGCGGTATTAAAATTTGAGGCACGAAATAAACTCATTAACTTTGCTCTAAATTAATTTATTTAACTTTGCTCTAAATTTAATTTAATTTCTTTTACTTTGCTCTAAATTTTATTTTATAGGCGTAAGTTACGTTTAATTATTAGCTCGGATCGGGTTTGGCCTGGGAATCAATTCCAATCGGGTTAGATTCGGCGGGTTTGTAATTAATAACTTTATCGATCGGGTTAGTTATTAATTATTTTTAGTTTTTGGGTCAATTACCTCGAATCGGGTCATTTTCTTTTTAATTAAGGAACTGGTTATTATAATTATCATGCATCACTAGTTAACCTGAAACTAATCGATCGGGTGGCCAGGCCAGCAGTTACGGATCGGGCAATCCACTTTCTAGATCAGAGCAAGCGTAGCTACGTACTTCAATTCGGGGCGATCGCTTTTGGGCAGGGTCGGGGGCACGTGTCATTATTAATTACCTCGTATATATATATGTACTACTTATTGATGATGATATATATATATATATATATATAATAATTAAATGATGATGACTTCCGGATCTCTAATTAACGACGCTCGTACTACAATTTGCAATAATAACAGATTCATCAATGCACATACATGCAATTCAAGTAAGTATTATATATACACGTACGTCAATGCAATGTTTCCCAAATTAAATAATAATGATATATAATATATATATATGGCCTGGGGTCGATCGACTTCGTTCATCCAATTCAAGTACGCTAATGAACGGGCCGTTTTTGCATCACAAACCTGAAACTGTCCGACCCAAAATTAATTAGCTCGCTAGTATCGGGTTATTTTATTTAATTCGATAGAAATCCTTATTTATTATCCGCGTGATGATTATTAAGTATCATTTTCGGGTCGGATCACTTTTAATTATTAAGTATCATTATTAGTATACGTGTGTTACTTCAAAATAACCCTAAACCCTAAACCCTAAACCCTAACCCCTAAACCCTAAACCCTAAACCCTAAACCCTAAACCCTAAACCCTAAACCCTTTTTTATATACTTCTAATTAATAATACATCAAAATATTGAACATCAATTCAAACACTTTAAACAACATTCTTTCTCATTGATTTCATTAGGAATCACCTAGATTTTATAATAAAGTACATTACATTCATCCGACATCAAATAAATAAAGATGTTAAATAATCCGGAACAATTCCGGTTAAGTGTAAAAAGCTTT
>JAIUZE010046572.1:0-55211 GCA_022085475.1 Heliosperma pusillum
AGAAATTGATAAGTATGAACCCATTATTTCGTGTCAATGCACCAAGTGTGAGTGTCATGTTGGCAAGCAGCACACCGATCGTCGCGAATCGAAACGAGTGCATCGTTTCCTGCTTGGTCTGTTGCCTCAGGTTTATGGGTCCCTTCGGTCTGTCCTGCTGTCGCATACACCGTTGCCTACCCTCCACCGTGCGTTCCACTTGATTTCGCAGGAAGAACGAGTTCGCGGCATCGATCGTGTTTCCTCTGACCGTCCTGCTCTTGAGACCTCTGCCTTTTCTGTTCGGTCTTCTCGCGATGTTCCTTCGTCACAACTCCCTTGGTCTGATCGTCAGAAATTGGTTTGCACTCACTGTAATCGTAAGGGTCATGACCGTAGTATGTGTTTCGATCTAATGGATGAACTACCCGACTGGTGGTATGAATTGAGAGGTCTTCCTAAACCTGGTAAGGGGACTGCTAGCCGCGGCTCTTCAGGTCGTGGTGGTTATTCTCGTGGTGGTCGCGGAGGAGGGAGAACAGGTAGTGCTCGTGGTGAAGCCACCAAAGCCGATACTCGTGGGGAGGCAGCCAGCACTGACAGTGCCACTGTACATGCTGCCAACGTTGACAGCAAGGGCACCTCCGGTGTGACGGTCTACGGTACGCCTCATCATACTTTTACGGGTAAGTGGCTCATCGATACGGGCTGTTCTCACCACGTCACGGGAAACTTTGCTATATTATGTAATGTTCGACAGGAAGTTGGTCGCGACGTGGGTCTACCTGACGGAACTAAAATTCGAGCAAACCTTGTGGGCCGTGTTGTTCTTACCTCCACACTAACTCTTAATTCCGTCTTATATGTTCCCTCTTTGCAATGCAATTTGATTTCCGTCTCACAACTCAGTGATACTATTAATTGCGAACTCCTAACTAATGCTGCCTTATGTACTCTCCAGGACCGTCATACGAGAGCGGTGATTGGCATGGGTGACAGAGTAGATGGCTTGTACTACCTCCGGCAAGAACCACAACATATTGCTAGAGCCGTCTCAGTGGGAGCCACCCTATCGTTATGGCACAATCGTTTGGGTCATCCGTCTGAGAAAATTGTCAAATTACTTCCATTTTTTCATAGTAGTAAAGATACTTTGACTAAACCGTGTGAGGTTTGTCATCGTGCTAAACATGTTCGCAATTCGTTTCCTTTGAGTGATAATAAAAGTGTGTGTGTTTTTGAACTAGTTCACTGTGATCTATGGGGACCGTATGATTTGTCCTCGTCTTGTGGGGCTCGTTATTTTCTTACTCTCGTTGATGATTTTTCTCGTGGTGTATGGATTTTCTTACTATCCACGAAAACAGAGGTTCACTCAAAATTCATGGAATTTGTTGCTATGATTAAACGACAATTTTCCGCTGATATCAAAATTGTGCGTAGTGACAATGGTACCGAATTTAACTGCCTCAAGTCGTATTTTTCTGAACAAGGAATTTTATTCCAAACGTCATGTGTCGGCACACCTCAACAAAACGGCCGTGTGGAACGAAAACACCAACATATACTTAACGTGGCTCGGGCTCTTCGTTTCCACGCTGGCCTACCTATCAAGTTCTGGGGCGAATGTGCCCTCGCTGCTGCCCATTTAATCAATCGGACTCCGTCAGTTATTCTTGGTGGCATTACTCCTTATGAGGTACTCTTTCGCACTCCGCCGCCTTTTGACCGTATTAAAGTATTTGGGTGCCTCTGTTTTGCTCATGATCAACGGGGAAAGTCGGATAAATTCGCTAGTCGCAGTCGAAAGTGCATCTTTGTTGGGTACCCCTCCGGGAAAAAGGGGTGGTACTTATATGATCTCGACACAAATGATTTTTTTGTCTCCCGTGATGTTTCGTTTTATGAAGACAATTTCCCTTTTGTGGGTACCCCTGCTCTTCCTCCGCCGTCACCTATGTTTGATGAGGCTGCCGATGTGGACTGGGAACCTCCAGCCGCCCCTGCTCCCGTGGCTACATCTGACACGGCAGTCGGGTCCGTTCCTCCACAGGATCCCACGGCTGAAGTTGAGCCACACACCACTACGGAGGAAAGCAGCGCTGACACGGCTATGGACACCGTCATGGGTCGCGGTCATCGTAAGAAATTTGTGTCTTCTAATTTACGTGATTATGTTGTGGGCAAGACCATTGGTAGTACTAGCTCATCTACCGCCTCTTCTGTCACCACAACCACTCCCCTCTCAGGTATGCCGTATCCTCTTATTAACTATGTACAAAGTAATCGGTTTTCTGCTCCGTATCGTACATATTTGGCAGCCTTAATGACACACAAAGAGCCTCGCTCGTTCAAAGAGGCCGTGAAAGACGAAGTATGGCGGTCAGCTATGGACTCCGAAATGAATGCTCTCGTTACTAATGGTACTTGGATTTTGGAGCCACTACCGCCAGGTAAGAAAGCCCTTGGTAGTAAATGGTTGTATAAAATCAAGTACAAGTCCGATTCTACAATTGAACGGTATAAGGCTCGTTTGGTCGTTTTTGGCAATCACCAGACAGAAGGCATTGACTATGATGAGACATTTGCTCCCGTAGCAAAAATGAGCACGGTTCGCACTTTTCTTGCCGTGGCATCTAATAAAAACTGGGTCCTCCATCAGATGGATGTGCACAATGCTTTTCTCCATGGTGATCTAGAAGAAGAAGTTTACATGAAGTTACCTCCCGGCTTCATCCCTGACGTCCCTGGTATGGTCTGTCGTCTGAAAAAATCCCTGTACGGCCTTAAACAAGCGCCGCGTTGCTGGTTTGCCAAGTTAGGTATTGCCTTACAAGAATTCGGATTTACGCAGAGCCTTTATGATTATTCCCTATTTACGTATGTTAAAGGGAACGTCCGCCTCAATGTCCTCATTTATGTCGACGATTTAATTGTTTCGGGTAATGATGCGAAAGCGGTTGAGCGTTTCAAGCAATATCTTCATAAATGTTTTAAAATGAAGGATTTGGGTGACCTACGGTATTTCTTGGGCATTGAGGTAGCCCGGAACCCAGACGGAATTTTTCTTTGCCAACGGAAATATGCTCTTGATGTCGTGTCAGAAGTGGGTTGCTTAGGGAGTAAGCCGGCTACCACCCCAATTGAGCAACACCATCAGCTCGGGCGCTCCACCAGCTCCATCTTGGAGAACCCGGAGCCTTACCGTCGCCTAGTTGGCCGGTTAGTTTACCTTGCTGTTACTCGTCCTGATCTCACGTATGTTGTACATGTGCTGTCTCAGTTTATGCAGACTCCTCGCCAAGACCACTGGGATGCTGCAATGCGTTGTGTGCGTTACTTAAAGGGTACCCCGGGTCAGGGTCTCCTTTTACGTACAAATATTGATCTTCAGCTTGCTGGGTGGTGTGACTCTGACTGGGCCGCGTGTCCTACTACCCGTAGATCGCTTACAGGTTGGTTTGTTTTCTTGGGCTCGTCTCCTGTCTCTTGGAAAACTAAGAAACAACCAACTGTCTCTCGTTCTTCGGCCGAGGCTGAGTACCGTGCTCTGGCTGCTGTCACGTGTGAAATTAAATGGCTTACTGGCTTGCTTCGTGATCTGGGCGTTACACATTCCGCTGCCGTACCTGTGTCTTGTGACAGTCAGTCTGCCCTTCATATTGCGAGGAATCCTGTTTTTCATGAGCGCACCAAGCACATTGAAATTGACTGTCACTTTGTGCGTGATGCGATCAAATCTGGTCTTATTGCTCCGTCGTATGTCTCTACTCGTTTCCAACTGGCTGATGTTCTCACCAAAGCCTTGGGTAACACACAATTTGAGCTCTTGGTTGTCAAGCTGGGCATTTACAATCCGTATGCTCCGGCTTGAGGGGGGGTAATAGGCCCGACTTCCTTAATAGTATGGGCCGTATTTAGTTCAGTTGTAACCTAGTTATTAGGTTAAGTTGTACTACTATATAAACGAGTTTAACGTAATAAGAAAAGGAGGTTGTTTTGTCTAATACAGTATCGTATTCTTAACATAGGAGTTGCAAGTTTAAATCGTCTTCCTCAAAATGATAAATCGTAGATTCTCTAAACTCGGTGTCGATATGACTACAGAGCTACCATTTTCACCACTTGGTCAACCCTTTTGCAGCTATATCGTGCCCCCAAGTGCCCGGTCCTCAAACAAACCATCCTTAAACCAAAACAATACAGAATACAACAAATAATCGGATCCAAAAAACACCATCTGGTATATGTTGGAATATAAAACCCACATGTGAGTTGTCCCACATTGTTGGAGAAAGAGAGATGTTATCACTTTATAACCAAGTGGGTTACTCCTCCTATTGCCAATTGGTTTTAGGATGGAACCTCCCTTGTGTTGTAAAGTGGACTGTCTCTCCTCCGTTTGGGTGTGGCCCGACCCGTTTGCATATTCTAACATGGTATCAGAGCCCAAGGTTTCGTCCTGGGTTTCAAATTTAAAACTGGGCCCAAATTATGCCACCGGTGGAGGGCCTCTTTGAGGATTTGTTAATTCCCACATCGGTGCGCTCCCATGGTTTCGCCCTGGGTTTCGATGGGACCTCACATGTGAGGGGGCGTGTTGGAATATAAAAACCCACATGTGAGTTGTCCCACATTGTTGGAGAAAGAGAGATGTTACCACTTTATAACCAAGGGGGCTACTCTTCCTATTGCCAATTGGTTTTAGGATGGAACCTCCCTTGTGTTGTAAAGTGGACCGTCTCTCCTCCGTTTGGGTGTGGCCCGACCCGTTTGCATATTCTATTATGGTATCAGAGCCCAAGGTTTCGTCCTGGGTTTCGAATTTAAACTGGGCCCAAATTATGCCACCGGTGGAGGGCCTCTTTGAGGATTTGTTAATTCCCACATCGGTGCGCTCCCATGGTTTCGCCCTGGGTTTCGATGGGACCTCACATGTGAGGGGGCGTGTTGGAATATAAAAACCCACATGTGAGTTGTCCCACATTGTTGGAGAAAGAGAGATGTTACCACTTTATAACCAAGGGGGCTACTCTCCTATTGCCAATTGGTTTTAGGATGGAACCTCCCTTGTGTTGTAAAGTGGACCGTCTCTCCTCCGTTTGGGTGTGGCCCGACCCCATTATTCATATTCAACATCGTTTGCATATTCTAACAGTATGGCGCCGGCGATTTGATTTTCGGCTATCTGGGTCTGTGATTTTTGGGTTGTTTGGGTGTAGGACTGGTGTTTTAAGAGGTAAAGGTGGGTGGGGATTCACCGGCTACGAATGCGTGTTTTCTTGACAGGTCAAAATATACCACTCCACTCTATTTGCCAGTATTGTTGAGGTATTTTCTTGACAACAAGTTTGTGTTTTTGGTATGTATTTGACCGTCTTATGTTTTAGACGGATAATGTACGTCTCAAACGAGAATTTGTGATTTTCAAAGGATTGAGTTGGACTATCGTCGGGTCGACGGGTCGTATAGTCGTATCCTATAAAACCGGACCCAATCTTAATCTTAACTCTTAACATAAAAACAAAAACCTCCCGGTTCTCAGCAATTACGATCTTCATCACTGCAAACTTCACTCCTCTCTATTTATTAGTATTGTTGAGGTGCATATTTCCCCCTTTTTTTTTTATTTCGTTTTTGTTAATCTTAATTATTTAAAATTTTCCCTCCTTAAATTTTCAAACTTTATTGGGACATGTCAGTTGTGAAATATAATTATTTTTAGTTTTGGTGTTAGGGTTTATATTGATTTGGGGATTAGAGGTAAAATATGAATCAGGGTTACTTTATGTCTTTATGGTTTTCAATTGGTAAGAAGACGAGGTAATTGGAGATGTTTTCCAGTAATTTGATATTCGTTCTTGATTGTTGTTCAATCTGATTTTGTGATTAATGCTTATTTGTTTATGATTTGTGTTGTTTTACTTGAATTTGGAATTTATGAGCTTAGTTTTAGCTGTTTTTAAAAGCTCAATTGTTGTTTGGTTGAAGGTAGATTGATTTGCAAGTAGATTGATTTTGTTCGCAATGTCGATTTTTGTTGAGGTAATTATGAGAGGGTTTCGGGTATGGGTTAGTTAACGAAGTACTCGTACCATTTATTTACTATTGTATTCATCCAATTTGTGCTTTGTTCTGGTTTATCTCATGAGGAAAGATTGAGCGTCAATGAATTTTGTTTGTGAAGCCTGGGTGTCCATTTTGAGGATGTATTTCATCATTGTTGAATGATTGAAGGCTGACGAAGTTGTCATTGTTGCGTATGAATTCGTAGTATAATTAGTTGGTTCCTTTCGGCAGTGTAATAGTTGTCGTATACTCGTAGTATTTAAGCAATAGCTTGCTACTGTGATATGTGAAACCAACTCATTAACAATAGAGTTATATAGAGTTAGTGGAATATATAACCATTTGAGTTGGTCTCATATAAGACTCACTTATCTGAAATCAACATTTTATTCCTGCAATTAGAATGCTAGTTGGCAGAAGTTGTTATAACACCCCGTTATTTTCCGAGTTATCTGTGAAGGGTTATTTTTCTCGTACTTAGTTGATTTTGGGACTTTAGGTTGGAAACCTTATAAAATTATTTATTATTTTTTATTATTAGAATGGGAAAACAAAATTTTTCTTTTCGCTTTCGTTAAATAAATCGGTTAGATTATTTGGAAAGTAGAAGTTTTTTTTTTAAAAAGAAAAAGAAAATATAATTTTACTAAACCTACGGTTCGCTCCTCCACACTAGGTTGCACGGACACGCCTGATTTGGAGGGTCCACGCATCGGCCTCTACCTCGCCGCCGTCCACCTCTACCTCTCAGCAGTTGGGTTTGTTCACTTTTCCCCAAATTGAATCTAGGGTTTTGTGTTCTACTGTTCTAGCCAAATTAAATTCGTTTTGTTCATCTTAATTCGACCACGCCAACATCTAATTACCTTAATTTCTTAGAACATGATTACATAGAAGATTGTATCTGTGGAGTTAATTATACTTGCTTTGAGTGAATTCATGTTTAGAATGAATTAATTGTAACATATTTGATTGTTTCTATGGAGATTGTGTTGATTAATACTTGATGTTAGGGTATTATATTTTCAGAAGTAATGGTGCATTTATACTTTCAATTCAAATGACGGCCAAACAACCAGATTGGTTAAAAAACTATGATATCAATGACAAATTGGTAAAAAAATTTACAAAAGCGACAAATAGGTAAATTTTTTTTTACATTTTCGACAAATACACCAAAAAACACAGCGCGTGTGTACATACTACATAGGCTTATTGTATGCGTATTTCACCTTTTCTTTTATCACTTTCCTCTTCTACCTCCTCTCACCTTTCCTTTTATCACTTTCCTAAAAACCCAGTAACTCATTTCTCTACATCATAAATCATATACAATTTCCTCCCCATACAACCTATGATAAGCAAATTTTGTAATTTCGTGCAAAATTAGTCGCATAGTTTTATTGGCATAATTTACAAAGGTAAGATACTTGTCCTTGTCTACAATTTGATAAAAATTGAAATTTGATTGTTTTATACTCCTGTTTATGTCGAATTCGTGGTTAATTGATGACGTTTTGATTACACATGTTAGCTTATCTAATTTAATTAGATAGATTGTACCTGATTAGTGATTACATTATTAATTGATGAAATATTGTTAGGGTTTATAATTACAATTGGGTTTATGGTTATCATATATTAAAAGTATGATCATTTTATGTTGTTTGGCATGAAAATTACTATGCTTTCATTGAATTTGTGCACCAATATGCTACTCAATTGTTCCTGTATACGAGAGATGTTAAGAGAGCACAAGGAAGAGGCAGACGAATAGAAACATCCCAGAGGCCACATTCATCACATAAATTTGGTATATGTTATGGTGATCAAGGGGAGGTGATATATAAAGGTAGTATGACTGCTCTGGACATTGTCATTAGAGTCCCCAATGTTCTCGACAAATGATCGCGCCTATCTAGTTGACTCGCAGTGGTGCTAGCTTTACTTACCACCATATTAATAACTTTTGTGTTGATCAATATTATTTTTTTGGTGTTGAAAATTGAAATATTGATCACAGCTAAATTTTGTGCACTCATCAAATATTACATTTTGTACTGATCAACTGGTATATTCACTGCTGATGAAAAATTGTATGGAGTAACTTTAATATTTTTAGTTGATACAGTACTTCTATTTAAGCAAATTAATAGTTGTAAAGAGTATGAAATGCATGCGCCTATTACTATGCTTGTGGTGCTGTGTTTTTTGGTGTATTTGTCGGAGATGTCAAGTTTTTTACCTATTTGTCGCTTTTGTAAGTTTTTTTTACCAATTTGGCATTGATACAATAGTATTTTTACCAATCTGGTTGTTTGGCCTTCAAATGACAGTGTTTGGAGCATGTGTTGACGATGGTGCTATTATTACTAACTTACTGTACAATGTGCACACAACACAGTAACCTAGCTATGATAGTCGGACCAGCTGGTTCAACGTTTTTCCAATTGTTTTGATTGTTGCTTCCAGTTGAAATATATGTCATACACTTGAGTATTATGATTGAATATGTAATGTGACTTGTTTGTGATGTCGCCCTCCTCACTCCTCGCTTTTTCTATGTTTGTGTCTTTTGGGGGGAAGGGGGTGTAGAATTATTCCTCCAGTTATTCCGTATTTTGTTATTGGTTCTTATATTGTTCTTCTATCTGATTTCGTTTCAGCAAATGAAGCAAGAAGAAATTAGTCGTTGCCAGATTCAGGAGTGGTATCCGGAATTTAAGACGGTTTCAATTAAAACCATTATTCATCAACTTCCAGAATCATTTGTTCATTACTTAACTGAAGATTCAGGGCCCTTTCTACTTCCTGTTTCTGTTTCAAATGACGATGCGTTGCCTAACCGAATTCATAATCCTGAAGACGAGGACGACTATCAAGTGTCGGAGGGATCTGGGGACGAATCAGAGCAACCTTCACCCCCACCATCATTCCCAGAACTTGAGTTGAACATCAAGGAGTCAATTGAATCCCTAGGTGGTGCCGTCTTTCCTAAGCTTAATTGGACTTCTCCGAAAGACACTGCGTGGATTAGCCCTACTGGGACCCTTAAATGCACGTCTTTTAGTGACATAGCTCTCTTATTACGGTCATCTGATTCACTGGTCCATGACTTATGCCACGCTTATGATTCCTGCAATGACAAGACTTTATCGAGGCCGTCTCATTTCTACCTTGCTCTTCGGAAATGGTACCCGTCTCTCAGACCCGAGATGGAATTCCGTTGTTTTGTTCGTGATCAGCAACTCATTGGGATTTCTCAACGAGAGGTCACTGCTTTTTACCCTACTCTCCTTGACAAGAAGAATGAACTCAAAGAGCTGATCGAGGATTTTTTCATCGACAACATTCAGGAAAGGTTCAAGTCCGATAATTACACGTTTGATGTTTATGTTACAAAAGAGAAAAGGGTGAAGTTGATTGATTTCAATCCCTGGGCCGCCTTTACATTGCCTTTACTGTTTAGCTGGGAGGAATTGGCGGAACGTCAGTTAGCTGAGGATGTCGAATATAGAATTGTGGATAGTCAATGTAGTGTACGTCCCGGTTTGAAGACCGCAGTGCCTTATGATTATATAGATATGAGTTCAGGGAGTGGTTGGGACCAATTTCTGAGAAATGCTGACCTGGAGTTGCAGCAACAAATCAGGTCTCCTGAAGCAGGTGCATAATAGTCGTCAGCTGATCTCTCGAGCTTTCTGGTTATACTCAAAGCACCCACATATTTTTGGAACATTTTGAGTCATTTTTGGCGGAGGTTCATTCAGTGTTTTGGTGTCTCTTACGTTGGAATTCGTAGCTACGTAGTACTTGGTACTTAGTTATCTCAATGTACTCAAATTTTAGACAGACATGAAATGAAGTAATGTTCTTGTTTCCGTCTTCTTTCATCTCTTTTCCCTTTTATTTATCTTGAAAGTAGTTACTCTTCTCCTAATTTGTTCATCGTTGTTACAGCACACAATTACTACCGTCTGATGCCCCAAATTTATGTTATAAATCTTAACTTTATCGTTTATATTTAGTACCGAAACAAAGAAAATATTGACTCTGATTTTCAGCTTCATCATATGGTTGTGCATTTGACGAAGCTTAAGGTAGGTAAGGTAACAGATGCGGGCTCCATATACAATTATACAAACAGCATCAAGATTGTGCTTTAAGTTGCGCTAAAGATTTCTGTAGCCTGTCTCCAGTTCCCCTAGAGCTCCAGATTGTGCTTTTGTGCTTTAAGTTGCGCTAAAGATTTCTGTAGCCTGTCTCCAGTTCCCCTAGAGCTCCGATAAAGACAAGCTCTAATCCCTGTGATTCTGATGACGATTCCGATAAAAATCAGCTGGTAGATTCTCAGCAAAACCTGGCGAACTCCTATTTTTATCATATATTCCATTGCTTTTTTTTTTCCAGCAAGTTTCCTAATAACAATAGGTCTGTTTGATGGAATACTTCGAATTCCGAGGCAGCCAGAAGAATCTAAACCCATAGGTATGGAATAAACATTCAGTCTTTCACTGCTCACAGAAAGATATCAAAGCAGCCAAATAATGTCAGTAATATTGCAACAAAACTTCAAAAAATTGAAGTTCAGAAAAAAAAAAAACACCCCCAAAAAATCAACCTCCTATGGTGCATTCATAAAAGGGTTTCATACTTGCTACAAGTCCTAAACCACCATCGATCCTTAATGCTAAATTCATGGACGAGAAGACTATCCCCGCCTCTTGCGAATATTTCCTCTTAGTAAGCCGCTGATACTCCGAATCCAATGGCCTCGTCCTTCTTAACCCTTTTTCACGTATCTTCCGTGAAATCCTTGATAACATTTTGCCAAGAGAGAAAATATCGTCTCGCTATCCAAAATACAGACTATATCTTGACGACGCCCATGGTGATCTCAAAGTCGTTAAGATAGTTCACTGTTATGATGGTGGCTGGGAAATTATGATTTTCAGCTTGAAGACCAACTTATTGACATTAATTAAGACTAAACTAGTATCAGATCCAGCATCACTCTTTTTGTTTGAACAAAAAATTACTGTATTCTACACAATGTTTCACTATTCCCCTGATTTTGGGAACATGAGAATCGTCTGTTTCCACATTCGGACTGAACAATGGACTATTGATGTTCCTTTCCCTTGTAAGGCTCTGTTCTTTCACACTGAAATCGTCTGAACTGAACTGAACTTATTGGAGCTGTACTGAACTGAATTGAACTACGGTTCAAGTGCGTATCCAAATCCTGGCGAACTCTAATTTGTTCCACTGACTTCATCCAATTCTACAACCGCCATTCGGACAAAAACCGTGTCCACATATTCCCTGGAGATGCATATACCCTGCACCTCCACCACCTTGACTCTCCTATGGTTCCCCTTTCATTCTGCCCTTACCCTTACTCTTCCGCTATGCCTAAACGACAGAACCTTCACTCTAATAAATTCATGGACGATATGACTATTATCGCCTCTTGTGAATATTACCTCTTGCTAAGACGCTACGATAGCATATACGATGACCTCATCTTGCTCAACCCATTTACACGTATCTGTCGTGAAATCCCTGACCTTGTGCTAGACACAACAAAACTATAAAGCCTTCCGAACTACCAACTATATTTTGACGAGGCTCATGATGATCTCAAAGTCGTTAGGCTAGCTGACAGTTTTGATTATAACCATGTTGGCTGTATTACGTTTTTCAGTTTAACGACAAATGTATGGACATCAATTGAGGCTAAACCAATGATGAATAATCCGTTGGATCATATGCGACATCTCTCTTTTTGTGTAAGCAAACACTTACTGTATATACTTTTTAACTACTTCGCGGACATGAGAATCGGGTGTTTTGACATTCGGGCTGAAAGGTGGACTAATGATATTCATTTGATGACTATCGTTTCTGCCATTCTAAACGACTCTTATTACCAACCTATTGCGTACCGCAAAGGATCACGACACGAGATCTTATGTAGACGGACTCTTAACCCGGAACTGTTTTGGTACAACCTTAGAGATAAAGAAATTACCAAAGTCGATTTCAAAGGGTTTCCTCAAGATGGAAGTAATTATAATGTACACCATTTAGATCATATTTGCAAACAAAACCTAGTGAGTTTTCCTCGTGGTCGACCACAAAGCTGAAAAAAAACCGGATATGAGGGCGCGCCTTCGCTTTGTGCCTCGTTGCAACAGACTCTCATATCTCACTGTACCTTGAGAAGATACTTCATTCCAGGCCTACAATTTTCTTTTCAATAAGGTTTTGCTCATTTAGTTAGTAATGAACGATTATTTATACAGAGTAATTCTTAAAACACCTCGCTCTCACAATCCTTACTTTTTTTAAACATTACTTAAATCCGTCCTGAGTACATGAGTACATCTTAACTTAACAAACCGTCTGAAACGAGAATCGATGAATTCATATGCGATACCATAACTTCTTCAGCAGTCAACTCACCCAGTGCCTCAAATAGTCATTTTGGAATTACAAACTAATACCAAAAATTCGAGTAATACATATAAGCTTTATTGTTGTCAATTGTCATCATCAAATAATACTTACGGAGTATTATTAGTTCGATTCAGATTTGAGACAGTACTTCAAATCTCCGTTATCGCTTGAGCAAGGTCACTCCTTTGATTAACAACTCACTAAATATCATTCACAAAATAGAGTTACAAAAAACTTTTTCCAAAGAAACGACACTCTGCCCAGAGGAATTAAAGATGCTGTACAAACAACGGTTTTAGTATAATACGACACGTCTTGGCTTAGTGAGGCAGTAGGTAAAACATCTCGGGGCACCTTTGTTGCACTTCCTGCTTAAGGCGCATCAAGCGATGCACATTCACTGCTGTCCCCATATTTTTTCTCCCACCAATAATTCTTTTACTCCGTCCTTTCCTTTTTCCCATCATCCATTTTTTCTGTACATGTTAGCCCTCTTTAAAATGCAAAAGAAAGTACTGCACAGTAATAATTTACATTGACACTACACATTGTTTATCATAAATTTTGCTTTGGGTTACAGTTTTGTTTCCGATAATTTTCGTCAGGCCTGTGGCCTCTTGGCAGGACAATACCAGGTACCCCAAGCTACCTGCACCTTGAAACAAAGAGAATGTTGACTCTAATTTCCAGTTTCATCATATGGTACGACACTATCTAGAAAAATAGCAAACAACTCGATGAGCAGGGTCAATCGTATCAAAATTTTAGAACAGGGAACAGTAAAAAAGTTTACAAATTTGAATGGGTGTAATTGTGCATTTGGTTGAGCTCGACTGCTCGAGTCACATACGATAAGATAACAGATGCAAGATCGAAAAAACCAGCATACAATTATACAAACATCATCAAGATTGTGCACTAAGTCGCGATCCCATGTAGTTTGTTGCCAGTCCCATTAAAGCAAACCTGGAGACCGACAAAACAAGACTGATCAGAGAAGAGAAGCAAAAAAATCTACTCCGAATCAAAATGCTGACAAATATTCTCTCCATCCTTTAGTAGAACGATAATATGAAAATAGTTCGTCTGATATATCAAAAATCAAGAATTTGACATAGTACATTGACATATTTTTGGGGGAGATTATTAGATTTATGGTCGTAGTTGAGGTTTAAAAAAACAAAATAAAATAATAGAATGAGATGGTGGTAGCAAATCCACAAGCACAGACATTAAGTCTGACTGTTAATGGCACTAAATTTGTTATATATACTTAAACAGACCGGGGTGAGCTAAGATGTCGTATACATTGGTAGAGTTGAACTCATTATGCACCGTCGATTCATTACACATTAAAGCATTCTCCGTTTATGACAGCGAAATCGTTACAATCTACAACTGCTCGTATTCCAGCTAAGTTACAGTCAGTAACTACAGCTACTGGCACAGTCTATTATCCTTTTCGACTCCACGATTAAGAGTTCAAATAAAAGACAGAAAATTGTGTTTAGTTTCTCTCCCGGAAAAGCAGATTATATACACAACATAAAAACCAGCACTACCATGAAGGACTTGTGAATCGGAAACCCTTACTTAGAAGACCTTTTGTAACAATAATATGGTCGATAAGCCTGAAATAGATGAGAGAAGCTGTCTCTCATAGAAGAATCAATTTCAGAATCCTCCCTGAACTACACCAAACTCGACTAATGATCAAAGGAACTAATACGCGAGATTTCACATGAGATGCTTGAACAGTGACAACTATTAATGAGTAGAATAAAGTCAATAAACACCGACAGCCAAACCTTATATTGCAGAGCTCGTTTAAGTAGTAAACGGATTCAAGGGAAAACTTACATCATGGCCATGGAAAACTGCTTAAGATCCGTCTCAATGTTTTTCACATTCACCAACGACTGCGCGCAAAAGATTATTGCGAGCCAAGATCCTAGCTTGTACTGCAAGCACCACAGAAAGCAGATTACTAAACAAACAACTCAACCATAAAATCGTCATACAAACTCCTTAATTATTCTGATCCTAAAACTGAAGAGAGAAAAAAAGGCGCAAAAAATATACTGAAATCGCCTTTTTTTTCTTCTACAGAAGAGATGCAAAGACTTTTGTCTCAAAATTTACCAATTCTACAGTACAGTCACTAAAACTAGAAAATCCTCGCAACCAAACATCAACTAAACTTTCTCTCAATTTTTACTCCCTCCGTCCCAATCATTTGTTTATCAATTTATTACGAGTATTTGCGAGTGGTATTTTACTCAAAGGTAAAATAATGCGGACATAGGTTAAATTGGCCATACAATCATGCAATCACTGAAACATGCTAACATCGTCACATCGATAATATAAGTTTTCTTTACTAATCACGACTTCACAATTACTATGCTTAGATTAATGTCGATGCAAACTAAATTAAATTTCGACACTCCTATGAACAAACTCATGTACACTTGACCAGCTAAGCTAGCTAAAATCCGCTGAATAAAACGTTGTTTTTTTGGTATCGAACATAGCGATACAATTGCAGCAAAACTTTACCAGCAAAGCGAGCTAAGACAGACTAAACAGTGAAATTAAATCATGAGAAATGATAATGTGCCGCTACACTTTTTGTTAATGCCACAATAATACAAGCTAAGGGCACGTAACTATTTACCGTCTCACAAAAATGAGTGGCATTATGGCTTCCTAAATCATTGGTGTTATACGGAAGAAAAAAGAAAAAAAAAAGATAGGGAGTGGCAAAGAGGTAAAAAGGGAGGAAAAGAGAGGGGCAAACTCGGAAGATGGCGCCGAGAACACCGCAAAATACGGCGAGGAAGCCGGAATAATCGCCGGGAGGTTCTTGTTGTGGGCCCAATGATGGCTTGTATGGCTTTGCGGCCGAGGGTTGCCGTGGATCGTTGCTGCTCATTTGGTTCCACAGGTAGTATTCACTGTTCACTGTTCATATTTTCCCACTTTTTAACAATCTTGACTTGAGAAAACTCATATACTCGGGTTTACCCGTGTTAAGCTTAATACATGTCAAGTCATTCATAAAGAGCAGGCGAGGGACTGAGAGTGCAAGTGAGAGACAAATATAACCTCCCGTTTGTCCCCATGCTTGCTCTTTGTGAGAAGGGTTGACCCGTCTTAAGCTTAAAACGGGTCAACCCATGTTAAAGAAGACTTTCTACTCGAGATAAAACCGTGCCCGAATCAAAATTGGTGCAAGATGCTAAATGAGAAGTTGTTCAATTATTTAATTAGAGTTATAAGAGGGAGTTTACTATTTTCACATAATATATTTAAAAATAAGACAATTAATTTTGAATATGATAATCACTAAAAGAGAACAATAAAAGCGGAATGGAGGAACTAGTTAAATTATTTTGTAAGAATAACTTACATACTTACGTTATATAAAAAAAAGTACTTATTTCTCTGAATAGTTTTGCAGAAATAACTCTTTTTTATAAGGGTATGCCCGATGTCCCCAAAACTAAGACAAACATATTTACCAACTTTTCCTTAAACTATTTCTTTTTTCTTTTATTGACGATGAAACCTGCAACCACTACCTTTTTCTTGAGGTGCACGTAAATGAAAATAAAAACCAAACAAAAGCATACACAATTTGCAACTTACACATACCAATGCCATCAACCAACTATAATACATAGATATCTTAAGTCTTAACCAAAGATTAAGAATAAAATATTGTGAACAATAGTTCCAAGTTCGAATTCCGGCTACCCAATAATATTCTACCCCTTGTCCCTAGTGGTTATGGACTTGTGCTAATTTTATACCCAATTGACGGTGACCACTTTTTCACAAATAGTGATCCTTTTTATGACTAAAAATGACTATTTTTTTCCCCCAAGGTGTACACTATTTATCAAAAAGTTGTCAAAATACAAGATATACAAACATCTTAAATGAGAATGACTGAAAAAAGATATACTTTCCATGTAGGCATATACCACTAGACCCGGCAAAAACAACCCGACCCGAGACCCGAAGTCGACCCGAACTACAACACCCGAATATGACCCGAAACCCGATCCAAGTATGACTTGAGCTTTCTTAACCGTAGCTAACCCGACCTAAAAATGACCTGATTTGAAACCATCCAATCCAAAAATGATCCAACAAAACATAACTCTTATTGAACCGAAAAGATTTAAATGATTTTACTTTCTCTTATTCATTGACCAAAATATGACCAAACCTAAAATAGCCCGATCCGGTTAACCCAAAACAAACCCTACTAGCTTACCCAACACAAATTAACCCGGAATTAATAAAGATTCGAACTGACTCAAGTCTCAACCCAATCCCAACCCGACTGGCCCATTTATCGGGTCTATATAGTATATACCACCCTTCCTTCTTACCGAAACTTTAAAAAACGTGGGATCAAGCTATAAATAACACCTCAAAATTATCCCGAACTTTAAAATTTATACCCAGAAGTAATCGGCAATAAACATCATAGAGCTGAAAAGGGATTTGGGTGTCGAGGGAATTCAAAATTCGCTCACAAAAAATCCCATAAGAGTATAATCAAAGAGAATATCAGTAGTAGGTTGAAGATGAAGGAAGAGAAACGTCATCAGATGATGCAGAATTTATTTGGCGATCAATCTGAAGAGGAAGAAGAAGATGAAGAGGAGGAGGAAGAAGTTGATTCTGAACATGAATCCAATCAACATCGCCCCAATTATCTATCTGTAATTTTTAATTTTTAATTTTTACCCTTTTTAATCATGTTTTCTTTATTTCTAATTCTGGATTATTTGATTCTTAGTTAATTAAATTATTTGGTGAGTTTCATTATCTGGGTAGTTGTTTTTTTGATGTTTTTTTGGATTAGTAGGGTTAAGTATGTTGTGTTTAGGATATGTGTTGTGAGAAATCGTCACGACCAAAAGTTTAAGCTGATGGTTGAGCCTTGTTGACGGTTTCGTGTTCTGATACAGTGATACACCCCTTATGTAAAAGCTTTGGGTTAGAAAGTGGATAGTGCACGGACCGGACCCGTGTGTGAGAAAAGGGTACTCCCAAAATTTGAACTTGACTACTTGAGATCATGTTCTAATACCATGTGAAAAGATAATATCAACTAAAAATTTAAGCTAATGTTTGAGTCTTGTCAATTGTTTCATGTACTAATACACCTCTCTTAGTCTCATGTGAAAGCTTTTGGGGTTGGAAAGTGGATAATGCAGACACTGAACCCGTCTATGAGATAAGGGGACTCCCAAGATTTGAACTCGAGATCATGCTTTGATACCATGTGAAAAGATAATCCTGGCAAATTTTTAGGGTGATGGTTAAGTTCTGATTAATAGTTTAATATTCAAATAGAGGTCACTTTAGGATTGACATTATGAAAGTCTCATTCAATGATTTAATATCCTAATACAAGTCATTGTAGGATTGGGCTTGAGTATCATACTATTGCAGAGTTTTCGGTAATATTTGTGTTTTGAAACCTATATATTATGCAGCATTTTAAAAATACCTTTTTAAAAATTATATATTTGAAAATGGTCAGGATGATAATGAAGTCGTTGAACAAGTAGAGCAAGAGGTTGAAGATGAACCTTATGGGGAGGGGCAAGGGGAAGCAGAAGTTGGGTATCACGAAAGAGAGGTGGGAGTTGGTGAGAGCGAAGGTGAAAGAGAGCAAAGTTCCCAAGAAGTAGATGTAGCTGAGCATCAAGATGAAAGTGATGCAAGAGAAACAGACACCGACGAAAAAGATGATTATTCCCAAAGAGTAGTGAGTAGTAGAAGAAGAGATGTGGTTGATAGTGGATCAGAACGTTCTGAAGAACAAGAACCTCGTTATATTGACCCTGAAGATGACGAAGAAGTTGGTCAGACAAGAAGCCAAGGGTAAAGAGTGCATACCTTTTCATTCTGCAATCTTTGCAACTTTTAATTATATATATCCTTCTATTGCTTGTGGTTGTTGTCGTGTTTTTTCTATCATAGATTACTCGAATCACATCTTTGGTAGAACTGAACGTCCATGTGAAATGGTGTCATCATGATTGTTAGAATGTAGAGCCAAGCCATTGAGTTCCGTCTTACCTGCTCAGCTATTTCTTCCTTGGAAAGTACATATCTGACTTCCACCCTACTAGAGTTTTACTTACTGATTGCACTCTACAAATTTTGATTCAGAACAAATTTTTACTTACTTTTTTTGAACTTTCCTACATAACTGAGGTTTGGTTTATGGGCTTGTGTTTTATAATCACAATCCAATTACAAACTCACTATGTCGGTCTAGGCGTTGTTTTGGCTTTTTGCTCTGATGGATACCTTTTTGGGGTTCATTGGTTGAAGATTTAGCTTCGCTGGATATGCTACATATTCTTAGAGGAGGTTCATTTACTAGTTTTCTTGGTTTATTCCCTAATGCAATTTGCACATCTGTTATTCTGCCTTTCGGCACATCGTGTTTTGCCAACATAGTCTCGCAGTTGCTATTTAGTAATTAGTAGTATCACACATATATCTGAGACTTCATGGAATAGGGGTTCTCCTGAAGAAGAGAGGAATCAACCCCATTTAGCTCACTCAGCTGCGGAAATTCGTGATGTATTTGGAGATTCCGATGAGGAAGAGCCAACTGAATATGGCGCCCAGCATGATATGGAGCAGGAACCGGTAAGATTTAAACTGTGATAATTTGATTGGGTTTTTTATTTGCTTTGGCAGATATGTATAACAATATTAAAAGGCCTGTGTTTGTTTTTGACCTTTTTGTTTGTTAGAAATACCCTCTTGAGGAAGAAGAAAGTTATGAGAAGAATCTCAGGCCAGACGAATTAGTGCGTGATGAAGATGCGATGTATGGATCTGAAGAGGAGATTGATAACAAGCCAAGGGAAAAACCACTTGGCCCCCCTATGGAGTTAGAAATACCTCTGCGCCCACCTCCTGCAACCCCTGATAAGGTTTCAATGATATTTCATATTACATTTTTTTTCTCTGTATTTTTCATTTTCTTTGTTTCACTGTGTTACATGTCATTAGTGGACTTACGTAATACTCCGTATTACCAATCTCAAATCAATTTGGATTTAAGGTTTTGTTGTTAATCTAATAACTTGAAATGTTCGCTGCTTGTCCAAAGGTGAAATGTCTTGCACATGCTGATGATTTTCATAAGTCGGTGCAATAGATTACCAGTACTTAGCATGTCCAAGCAAATCCCAAGAGGATGGTGGTTTGTTGGCTATATTTTATCTCCAGAATTTGAGATTAAAAAATATATATATTTTTTTAATAATCTACTACCCCTGCTTCAGGAAGCCCATTTTGAAGTTAGTTATTGTTATTGTTTGCTGTAGATATGTGTATTATCAGTTGACTTATAAAGTGTGAGTTTTAAGCGAGCTGGTAGTCAAGATTGAAACCTAGTCAGTAGAAAAGGAATTGTCCAACCTGAAGCATTATGCTAGTTGTCGTGTAGTTTATAATTTTAAATAACAAGTAGTGGCCGTAATCATCATTACTCTTTGTTTATTTATTCGTATATATTTATCCTACTCCAGGTTTTTTTATCAGTTAAAATCTAATCAAGTCAGATTGTGTTAAATGTGCCGGCGGTCCCTTTAAAATTGTAATACCGTGTCTTTAAGGAATTGAGGGTAATCCGCACTTGCGGTTTGACTGACGCAATACATTCATTCTGACCTTAAGTGTTGACGTACTGACTAGCTGATCTATGATTTTTGTTTGTTATTTGTATTTATTTTATCAGGTAGCTTCTTGTTTCATAATTTATGTTCTTTAGATTGAGTGCTGTTTTACAGTTGCGATATTTGCATTTCTTGTCTTGATTATAGACTATTAAAGTGTTCAATGCTGTAAAGATATCGAACACGACAATTTCATCATGATAGTTTCCTTCAATCGCAGTTGAATATGATTAGAGTGTCAAATATCATGGGCATCGATCCAAAGCCTTTTGATTCAAAGACATATGTAGAAGAGGATGTATTTGTCACTGATGAATCTGGTCTAAAGAAGCGAATTCGCTTGGAGAACAACATTGTGCGTTGGAGAACTGTGAAAAAGGCAGATGGATCGCTAGCTGTATGTCAAATCTCATTTTATCCACATTGCATTGATTACTCACTTATGGGCTGCTTTCCAATAAAATTCAATAATGTTGTGCTTAAGTTTCAACGTGCTTGTGCCTGCGGATTAAGCTTAGGCTGTCAGATCTTGTCAGCCCGGCTAAAATATGACCCATCTCATTTCTCATTTTGATTACTCGTATCACTTTTCGTTGGGTATTCCCCCCTGAGTTAGGGGACTTCTTATGTCGAAGGGTCGCTTACGATACAAACAATAACAAATGAAAGATGATTGAAGTGGTGGGCTCCTGACTTGTTCCATTATATATTAAAAAAGTCTGAAATCTACCCTTTAAAAGGTTCTAACGTCGGTCCATTATGATCAAGTGCACTTGGTGGAATAATTTTAGTGTACATCATAAATCATGTTAAGAAAGTGGCAAGAATGCGTCTTATTGTTTATGCTTTTTATCCCAATGACTATATCATTACTCGGGAGTATCTCTTAATCTACAAGACTATAACACCACCAAAAGGGAGGCCTCAACATTGCCATATATCCACAATTGATGATGGTGGTGCTTTTGCATTTAGATAATGCAATGGTCTGCATCTAGTTGCATCACTGCGTGGTTTCTCTTCCTATACCTCTTTTTGTTATTGTTTTAGCGTTTTCAGGGTGCTTTGGTCCTTATGTTTCTGTGTATGCCTTAAGGTTGCTAAACATAGTTTGATTTGCTCTCATTGTAGATTTTGTTAATAAAGCCCTCTGACTAATATGTTTGATTTCTAGTATGAAAGCAATGCACGTTTTGTGAAGTGGTCAGATGGCAGTCTACAACTACAGATAGGGAATGAGGTTCTTGACATATCGGTGCAGGATGCTAAACATGATAATGCATACTTATTTCTTAGACACGGCAAGGTCAGTAGTTTGTTCCACTGTAGATACTTTTTCCCACCATTCCTTATCCTCTACTGTTTCTCTTTTGTTTATTTATTTTGTTTGTTGTATAGCAGTCCTTTTTGAATTATGGTTGCTTTGTCTCACATGTTTAATACGAAGTGTCTGGAATTTTAGATTCTAATCATTCTATGTTTCAAAGTAATCTACAGAAAAAGAAAAAAAAACTTTTATGACATCTTTATTGTCCCTATCAATTTCGTCCAATATCCTCACAATATATAATAGTAGTATAATACTATATAATAGTTATAAGTTTTTAAAAACGATTGCGTCAAATAAGCTGCTTTATTTATGCCTAACAATAGGCTAACATGACATATTTGACATATTTGACATATTATACCCCGCAACTCTACATACTGGAGAAATTAATAGTTTAGCTTGGCATGAGTTGACCATGAAATTCAAAGGAGGACAATAAAGTTGGCATGGTGCCATGAAGGTAGTATACAAATGATGGGTGTTGTTTCATACAACAGGATTCAAATTTAAGTTGATATTCATTTCTTTTAGAGTATTTATCAATGGGTACCACTTAAATTAATGGATAGTTCATGATCAGTTGCAGCAGTGATGTGAATATGTGATCATGTAAGTCGATTGGCTTATGAAAGAAGATTAAGACCATTGAGTCAATATCTCTCTTCCGCTTCCCTCGCCATACAAAATGCTGTGTAATTGTGTTGCTTGGGAAAAAAAAAGGTGGATGCTTGTAATTTTCCTCGCTCTTTCTTTTCTAGCTGCCATAACTTGAAAATGTTGCTCTTAAAAGCATTCTAAACAATTTGATTAAAATTTGTCATACTTACGATGTATAACAAGTATTTAGATTTCAGCCACTTATTTTTAAGCTTCCTACTGTGACCTACTTTTCTTTGACATATTTTTGTTAGTTTTTTGGTACTTTTTGCAACACTTTTGGCTTAGAAATATTCTTATTAACGGTAGAAGCTTTTTACCATGTTAAACTTCTACCTTCGTTATGGCTCATATGGAAGAAGCCTCTCTGTGTTTATCAGAGAGGAAATGTTGCGTACATACGACCCTTTTTCCCGCCATTTGCCGCAGCCCTTGAGGCACTGGAGTTGTGCTCAGGGACGAAGCTAGACAAAAAATAGAACCGGGGCCGATCTAAATTTTATCGATGATACTCATTTAAAACATACAAATTACGGAGTTATATTTACTATTGTTTAATTATCGAAGGATAGATTGATTTTTTTCAACAAATTTACTCTATATTTTATAGTGTGATTTATTAATAGTCCATTTGAAAAATAAAGTAGAAACATAAATAATAATTAACCTCTTATAAGACGGTTTTATTATAAACTAAAGTGGGATTAAGATCATACAAATATTACTTTTGGTAAAATATAGGTCCGTCATTACAAAATATTGCCTGAAAGAGCCATAGTAAGGAGTATAATATAAACAAAATATATCAAAAATTTATGAAAAACAGTAAAAAGCAAAAATTTAATAGCATTTGCCAGCCCCGCGGTTCGAACCTGAGACTTCAGGGGTAACATAACAAACACAAAGGCTGCGACCACTATGCCACTTTCACTTCAATGAATATAATGCTACCTGTTTATTACTTAACATGTAAATCCCAGCCCGGGCCAGGGCCCCTACGGCCCAGGCGTAGCTTCGCCTCTGGTTGTGCTCTTGTATTGAACTTCTACTTCAAGCTTATAACAACTCTTTTTCTACTGGTTTTAACTCTATAGCTACCTTCTTTGATTTGAATGTAAACCTCAGGGAATTCTCCAATCACAAGGAAAGCTCCTTAAAAAAATGAGATTCATGCCGTCATCACTGTCCTCAAATTCTCATCGCTTACTGACTGCTCTTGTGGACTCGAGGCATAAAAAAGTCTATAAGGTTAAAAACTGCATAACTGATGTTGATCCGGAGAAAGAAAAAGAAAAGAAAGAAAGAGTAAGCGCTACCTTTGGACTACATTTTTTTTGCTATAGCATGTATATTTGTCTTGGTTTAAAATATGTTCTTGCAGGCTGAAAGTCAAACCATCAGAGCCAATTCCACACTTGCTAGAAAGCGTGAAAAGGTGACTCGGAGGTACACAAGGCCATCAGATAGAGAACGCCAACTCTCTCCTGGGTTCTTAGAGGATGCAGAGGTTCTCTTACAATTCTCTCTTTTTTCGTATTAAAACCACAAGTCTTAATTTGAATGTTTTGAGGCTGGTTAATATCAATAGTCATATGGAACACTAAACATCACACTGAGTTGGTAACCAAAAAAAGTTAGGGAGGGACAAATGTCTTGAAGGAAGTATGACAAGACAAGAGGGAAGAAAGAGATTTGAAAAAGAGAAGGGAAACCAATGAGAGTGAATTGGACTTTTTGTGATTGTCGTTTTGGTTCGATAAGCACTCCTTATCCTGTGCGCTATTTTATTTCTGTGAATATATATTCGAGTGAATTAAGCAACTTAAATTAAGGAGACACAAGAAATAAAACTCAAGGAAAGAGAAAAACTAGCCGAGGGGAAGAATTTTAAAAAGGTGTGAACAGTAAATAAAATGAAAAAAAATAGTAAAACAAATCCCATAAGTTATTAACCATCATTTGCTATTGTGCGTGAATTCTCTTTGCCCTATTCAAAGTCATTTTTTTTCGATCCCAAGTGGATACTTGTCTCTCCTTTTCAAAATTTTCCATACTGTTACTTTAAAAATAGTCTAAGCTCGGGATATATTTTTATCTTGCCGCCAATGTTCTCTCGATAGATTTCTTAGTCAAACCGAGGATTTGTTTTTAACTCTGCTAAACAGCGGCCTACTCTGATCGCATGTCATCGCAATTTGAATATTTAAGCTGCACATTACTTATATTGCTGTCAATAATTTGCAAAGAATACCACCGTAACAATTTTTACCAGGACAATGAAGTGAACTATTATGATTCACGTCGTTCTGGTTCACGACGCCATTATGAGGAGGAGTTGGAGGCGGAAGCTCGAGCTGAGAAGCGCATTATTAATGCGAAGAAGGTAAAATGGCTATGAATATGGTCATCAATTTTTAAGGCATATGTTATGCATAATGAACATTTTACTAAAAATTCATTTTCTTTTTTTAAGGGCCAACTTAAAGACATTCCCCGCAAGTCATCAACTGGTCTTAAAGCTTCCCGACGCCCTGTGGATTTCTCAGACAGTGACAAAGAGGGATCATACTATGAAACTGAGGGAGAAGAAGAGGAGGTCCCTGAACGACCCTATGAGGATTCAGAGCCAGAATGGCAGGATTCCGAGGATGATGTCGAGCCTGAGGAACAGGCACCACAAGGTGGCGTTTCAGATGAGGAGACCGAGGTATGTAGAAATATTGTTTTGTTTTTATGACCTCCTTGAGCTGCATATTATTTTTATTATTATGATAATGTTTGTTGTCTGAATTTATAGTCTGGCCTCAATATGTTCTACTTTGTACCACTATGTTAGTGGGGCATACGCGGCTACGTTTCTATTATCTGGTTCTTTTTTCGTATATTTGGGTTGCATATCTTTTGTTTTCCAATAGGTTAGTATAGTGGGAATAATAAAAGAGAATTGGGTAATATTGCATTCAGTGTAGGAAGTAGCCATTGTATCAGAAGAATCAACATAGCAACTAAACATATAGACGACCATTTCCATTGAAAAAACCTAATTCGATGATGAAATATCTGAATGCGTGTTAGTGCGATCGGTTTATCTGTTTTCTTGAACGTTTTTTTAATGCTTATAATAGTCTAATACAAAAATGGGATTTGATTGAAACTCTATGAATATTGTCCATATAGGAATTTTTGTGATTATTTACTCTGAATAACACAAGGTTAAGGCTGTGAAGATCTGACCCCCCTTACCCCTTACCCTGCAATTTGTGAAAGTAGTAGTTGTACTGTTGCAATTATGTACTCGTGAGTGTCAAGAAGTCATTCTCGTTTCATTATTTGCTCAAATGCTTTCTCAGGAGCCTAAGCAGACGGTTAAGGAGGCTGGGGGAAGCCTTAAACGCAAGGAGTACGAGTCAGATGAGGAGTCTCCTCGGAAGAAGCCTACCACTCATCGTCGTATGGCAGTTGTGTATGATAGTGATGAGGAATGAAGGTTCATTGGAGTAATTTTAAGAGCCGCCACTCTCAGGTTTGTGCAATAGAGGGCATTTTGTAAGGCTATTTTTGCACCTTGTGAAATCTGAGATTCTTTTAAAACAAAGAAGTAATCTATTTTACACTAAATTCTTGCAAAATTATCCTCTAATGACACACTATCCCTATCATAATCCATGATGGTATTAAAAGTGTCGTAAAAATGGTATCTGAATATAATGTCACACAAGAAATTGGTTAAATAACACATGATTTTACAATTCGTAGTGTAAAACTGCCTTGGTGTTTTATGTTCGTAATTCGTAGTGTAAAACATGATTTTAATCCCTTTATCATTACAATAATTCATAATTGTTTTTCCTTGGTGATTTCGCCGTTGACATTCTCTTTATCCTTTGATATCATTTTCACAAGCCGTCTTTGTTTGCCTTTATGTCCATAGCTCGTCCTACTGTCCTAGGATGGTTGCTTTTGTGTTTTAAGAATGCACTTTCAGCCTATCTTATACAGTGGCTGGCTTGAGCCCTAAGGTGTTTCAGTCCACAGAAGGCATTCGTAACGACCAAGTGACCAAGGCATGCAGGATATTGGCTCAAAGAAGGTCACCAGGCCATGGAGGACGGAGGCGATTAGAGAATAGTACACTTAAATGTGATTCTAATTTTGTTTATATTCTTGTTTAGCTGGTACTAATATGTTTAAGCATCAATAGTACACTTGAATGTGATTCTAATTTTGTTTATATTTTTTTTAGCTGGCCCTAATATGTTTAATCGTCATGGAAAATAGAAGTTTTGTTTTATTATAGTTCTATTCTATTAATGAAGTTACCAGTTTAATTTTTGTTGATGATATCTTTATGTAGATAAACTTAATTTGCAATTGCAACTGGTTGGTTATTCCTCTAGCTCAAGTCCAAGTACAGATCCAAGTAACCCGACAGGCCCACACCACATTTGGGGTTAAAATAAGTGAATGATAACGCCACTCAGAAATCCCTTATGCTACTCACTTTTGTGCAATTCTTAGACTATACTCCCGGGAGTATACTACTACATGCTCCTTATCCATTATTTTTATTTTAAAAAAAGAAAATAATAACCACATTCCAAAAATTACTTCCCACTCCTCATTTGACTCTCTAGTCTCCTTAACTCTTCCCAATACAGTTACCAATCAAACACAAACCCCATCTTCTTCTCATCTTCTTCGTTCTTCCTATATTCACAAATAGCCCACAATCATAGCATTGTGATTGTCTTTTATCGTCTAATCAGGTTTGTACTAATACTACATCATCAAATAGTGAAAATTAATTGAATTGAATTTATGTTTCTCTCACAAAATTCGTTGTAATGCGAGAGAAGATACAACATTCACGACAAAAGATGTGTTAGAAGATGAAATTGAAGATGAAATTGAAGATGGAAATGAAGATGGTTATGGAGATGATGATGATAATATTGACGATTACGATGACGTAGAATATGTAGTGAATATGGTAATTTAGTTCGATGAAAATGTGTTATTTGGTGTGATATTCATTATATGTCACTATTAGATTCACTTTGAGTTTAGTGAATATGAAAGTGTAATTTAATGAACTTATGTTTTATGATATTCAATGTACGATATTATTATATTCATTTTGAGTTCAGTGAATATGATAGTGTAATTTGATGAATATGAGTTATTTAATGTCATGTTCACTTTATAACCCTATTATATTCACTTTGAGTTTAGTGAATTTGATAGTTTAATTTCATGACTATGAACAATAAACTTGATAATTTGAGTACGGCTAGATGAAAACTATAAATTTAATGAATTTGATAGGATTTTAAAATTGATAGAGTAATTTGGAAAAGAAAAATAAACGTACACTAAAACATGTATTGGGTAGTTAATTTTTTTTTTTTCTATTAACTCCTATACGAATATCTTACTCCCTACTCTTAGAAGTAGGATATAATTTACCACTTTTATGAGAGCACATATTTGCACATAATAAAATCCACACATAATTTCCACACTAGTGATAGTGTGTGTGTCATGCCGTATTTAGTTTATTTAAGTTTAGTGTGACTTTTTATCCAAAATTATGAGGATGCCATGCACCATAAATTCATAATGGTACATCTTACACTAACCATCTTGGACAATTCAAGAATCAAGATTATATATAATGTATCCATTTTCACAAATTATTTATTCCCATTTTTCATTGAAAGTCACTCACAAATTGACTTATACGAAGCCATTTTCTTCATTTGATTTTTTTTGTTTTCTAACGTGACATAATAATACACACAACTTATATAACACGTAAAAACGTATAATGTCAAACTTGTTACCAATGACTACTGTTCACAATACTTACAGAATTCACTCTAGTAAATTCATTAAATCTAGTTCAATTAAATTAAGACTTACCAAATCACTAAACAACACGTCTCATTTAAGACGGATCGACCCGTCAACTCGTGTGAGTGATGAGTAAATCCTCAATGAAAAGTAAGTGAATTATAATAGTCCGTACTAGGATATTGATTATAGATTGATATTAGTCATATATCGTGGTGTCGTGCTCCATGACGATTGAGGAATGCCATATTTGAATTGTCCACTAAATACTCTTTTGTCTTCACCTCACGCATTAAACTCTACTTGCCCACCAAGTTTTCACTACTTTCTAAAAAAGTGATGCATCCCTTTTTTTTCTTTAAAGAGTAAATTTATTGAGAAATTTATTTACAAACTAAAGAAAAATTGGTACTATACATTTATCGAGACGCGTTTTGTAACGTGAATATATTTAGTTACACATTATTAAAACTTATAATAATTTGATATTTTTGTAGCATTTATGACGATGAGTAAAACAAGATCTCACATGATTATAATTTCTTTTATATATTAGGAATAATACCAAAAATTCTCCACACACATGAATAATGCCAAAAACTCAATGTTATCATTGGAGTTGATGAGAGGGAGTATGTAGTAATTATGATTAATGATAATATAAGTACACTTATTATATAAAAACAAGTACAAAAACTAAATTATGATTTTGGGTGACGATCAACCGTAAAAAGGTCACTAAAAACATATAACGGTATACAAAATGTATTTCTCTATGATATAAACTTGACCATTTATATGTACCGCTTTTATATATAATAAAGGGGTAGTATATGATAATCTTTTTGTACAAGACCTCATCTTACTTAAATATATATAATACATTTACAACTTATCTTCATGTCGCACGTCAAACCGTGACACCAGAGAATTTGCGTATTATCTTACAACTCGTCTCACTGAAGACGAAATCTATCCGTCTTTAACTTATAACGGATAGAGGACGTCTTCAATGAGAATTTGCGTATTATCTTCTCTAAAATGGCTTAAATTTTAATTGGGTACCGATCCATACCAAGTACTAAACCGATTCCACAAGAGTGAGAGTGCAAAGTGCAAAGTGCAAAACACTACACTCCATAGTTACTTCACTCTCAACTTTATGTAACTGTGTGGTAGGACTTAGGAGTACTACTTAAATAAATTAAAAATCTGCAAAACCTTTCATTTTTATGGACCCATCTTTCCCAAGAACATAAAAGATTCAATCACTTGTTCAATAATACCCATCTCTTTTAATTCCTTTTTCTACTTTCCTAGGTTCTTGGATAACTCTCTGTTTCATTTACATTATTAAGTTTATTAATTATATTAGAAAAAAACCAAATAAATAAAAATGAATTTTGGTGGTGGTGGTGGTGGTGGTGGTCATGGTTATGGTGGTGGAACAAGAACTCCTCTTTTGAATAGAAATGTAAAATTCCCTTTTTCGGTTTTATTCCCTTTTTTTTTTGCTTATACTCGTATATTTATTGTTACTATTTTGGCTATTTTGTGTGTAGTGTACTAGTGTGTGTAGAGTAATTGATTAATCCTCATATGAGTAATTGAGATTTATAGGGTAAGACTCCGTACATCCGACTAACGTCCCACTTTGTGGGAAACTGGGGTAATGTTGTAGAGGATGTGATCATTGTGGCCTTGTGGGACCAAATTAATCATATTATTTGCAGCACTAAGTCTCATTTTAGACGGCCATTCAAAATGTAACCGTTTATATGGCTGTCTGAAATGAGAATTTGTGTATTTGAAAAGATACATGATAACGTCTCGCTTCTATTAGTCACGGAGCGAGGGGATAGTAGGGGTGGTCGCCTCTAGCTAGAAAAAAATCGAAACTTTTAGTTAAAATTTCCGCCCCCTTAAATTTTAATCAATATTTTTGTCCAGAAATTTAAATTCTAATTTCTAATTCCGCCACTGTAGTAGTTGCTTGAAGGTTTAGATGTTTCCTTCTTTCTTGATGGAGAGAGTTGTTCTTCTAAATGCTCACAAAGAATAGTCTTTTCAGTTGTTGGTGTTATTGTATTAGATACTCTCATTTACTACACTTGCTATTGCTATTGTTATGTTGTTGGATACATGTTTGATGCAACGACGGTTGGAACGGATATACGAAATATAGTTCCGTATTATTATGTGATCATAGCGCCCATGAATTTGAAAATTTTAATGTGTAGCTTACACAAGTGTTCTTAGTTTTGTAGAATTATTGATATTTATAGAGCTTGTTACAATGACGGGCATCTCTTTGATCAATCTTTGTAGTTTCATCAAGTTTAGATGGAGACAAAGATATCGTGTTCTTTTGGCTACGATACAATGGTTTAAATGATTAAATCTAAATGACCCCTTTTCATGAAATGATTGATTGATTGATGGGTGTCTTGTTTATCTGTTAAGGGTCATTTGGACAAAACCTATCCAAGTCGCCGCAAGGGGATTATGCTTACATTTGACCCTAATCTGGAGCTCTTTATAGGCATTGTATAATTATGATAATGAAAATCAAGCATTTGTTTTGATTAATCTATCATTTTACATTGATTGTAGCATTGGTCATTTTGTGTAATTCTTGACTTCACTTTGTTGTCCAGAGAAATAGCAAGTTTGAAAATCATTGTTATGGTATCAAATGTTACTATGTTGCTATTTTATGATATAAATCTTCCCCCAAAGGGTCAAATGCACCCAAGGTAATTGATACTATGACCTTGTTTTATGCTATGTTGCCTTGTAAAAGGCAAGCAGTAGGCATTCACAATAGGACAGTTGGGATACTCGGTTCGAGTTATGGTTGGTTTTAAACTTTAAAGGAACAACTTACATTTTGTAGTTAATAAACTTCGTGACGGTCTTCTAGGCTCATCTGGACTCGTCTACTTGATGGGAACTACTTTTAGTATCTAACTATTTGCTTCTCTTAGGGTGGCAGAAAGAGAGATGAACCTGAAAGTGGTTTAACTGACTTGGAGAATGGGGAGCTGCCGGTAAGGAAAGCCAAACCTTTCTAATTTTACTATTAATCCTTATATTCATTTAAATTCACTACATTTTTTGTTTAAGGATGTTGATATCAATTCTCTAATTTTCTATTTGGGCTAGAAAGAACCCACAAAAACACTCGCATTTTTTTCATCTCCTAAAACATTGGTCTAAAAGAAAATAAAGTGAATGTAAGTGAATGGAGGGAGTAGTTTTCTTTTATGTTGCTTACGGAGGTTCTAATATTCCGTTTGTTGCTTAGGCTGCGAATGTGGGATTCTCTAGAGTTATTGCTCTTGTAAGTGTGCTATTCTAATATTTTTCTCTTCTGTACTGTGTTTCTTAAATTCTCTTGTTTATTATACAAGTAGCCATTGTCAATATATCATTTTGCAGGCGAAACCTGATGCACCTAAACTGGTTATTGCTACAATTGCACTCTTGGTAGCAGCTGTTTCCAGTATATTAATTGTACGTCTATGTTATTTACATTTCCACAAATTGGGCAATGTTTGAAGAAATAAGGGCTCTTTGAAATTAAGCGTTCGTTTTTTTTGGTTGCAGCCTAAATTTGGCGGAAAAATTATTGACATTGTGTCGGGAGACATTAGCACGCCTAAGCAGAAAGCCAATGCTGTCAAAGCTGTCGAGAACACCATTGTAGAAATTGTTCTGATTGTGCTTGTCGGGTAAGTCTACTGGCTAATCATTAAGCTGTATGTCTTTCGTCTAAAAAATCATTATGTGACACATTTAATATTTCTCCTACCATCGCACTTATATTGCCTTTGTTTGGTTTTAGTGATCGAATGATGTCCACTTCGACCGATATATTTTTACAATTTACAATTGTTAAACCTCTTAGAAGAGACATTCAAATCAGTTGCTTAGATCAGTCACTGCAACAAGTTAAAATTTGGATGGATAGTATGAAATTAATGGCGAAAGTGGACCGGTTAACCACCAAGTCATTCAAAGACATAAATTTGGATATATAATTTTAGATATCTCTGCTTGTTCAAAGCTAACTTGGCATTATTATTCTTGTGGGAATTTCACATGTCTTCTCGTTTATTTACTGCCCCAGTTCATTGTGCACGGCGCTGCGTGCATGGTTGTTTACTTCTGCAAGTGAAAGGGTTGTTGCAAGATTGAGAAAGAATTTGTTTTCCCACATAGTTAATCAGGTGAAACAATCGATCCCTCAATTTTGAAATGTACAAAGTTTCTTTTCATCTTATTGTGCTATTTTATTAACCGACTTTCAGGAAATAGCCTTTTTTGATGTTACAAGAACTGGAGAACTTCTGAGCAGGTTGTCTGAAGACACACAAATCATAAAAAATGCTGCAACTACTAATCTTTCTGAGGCAATGAGAAATCTTGCAACTGCTGTTATTGGTCTTGCTTTCATGTTTGGCACTTCGTGGAAACTAACATGTAAGATCAAGTTCTCTGTTGCTGTTGAGTATTTAATGTTTTTATATAATATTATGATTATGTCAATAAATTTCTCATATATTTATGATCAGTGCTGGCTTTGGTGGTTGTGCCTCCAATATCTGTTGCTGTACGGAAATTTGGTCGCTTTCTCCGTGAACTTTCACACAAGACTCAAGCTGCGGCTGCAGCAGCTTCTTCAATTGCAGAGGTTTGTCAAATTCGTTAGCATTAAAAGTTACTATCTCCATCCAATTCTTATTTGTCCTGGTTTGGCGGTCAAATACTTAAATCTTGTTTACTTTGACCACCGAGTTCTCCAAACATATATACATCAGAAAATAGATGTAAAATATGTCTAGTTTGGGTCATAAAAACCACTACTATCATATTATCGATTTAAATTGTCAGTAGCTAATTAAACATTAGTCAATGTTGTGTTTGTATGGCTGAGGACACGATAAATGGGGGTGGAAGAAGTTGTATTTGTATGGCCGCTATAGTCAAATGAAGAGTGATAAAAGGATGGAGGGAGTAATACATACTGGAGGTCCATTGGAACATAACTTAAGAGATAAGATGTACTGGTAGCATTTAGTTTAGTTATAGTTTTTCCGAACTGGTATCATCTTTCTTTGGTACCTCAAGAGCTGTAGAAGTATTTTCATAACTAATGAAAAATCATTTCATAATGCACATTTCTACAGGAGTCTTTTGGTGCTGTCCGTACAGTAAGGTCCTTTGCCCAAGAAGACTTTGAGATTCAACGGTACTCTGAGAAAGTGGATGAGACATTAAACTTAGGACTCACACAGGCCGTGCGTTCTCTTGCGACTTATATTCTTTTCCTATATTTTATTAAAATTTTAATTTATAGTCTTTGGCGTCTATTAACACCTGTAATTGGCTGTTACAGAAAGTGGCAGGAGCGTTCTTTGGTGGACTAAATGCAGCATCCACCCTATCAGTTATAGTTGTGGTTATATATGGTGCTATTCTGACTATCAATGGCAGCAGTGGCATGTCTCCCGGTGCTTTAACATCCTTCATTCTTTATAGCCTGACAGGTAATTTTTCCACTGTTTGGGTGCTGTCAAATCTGATCTGCAATTTCTAAGATTTAAATAATAAACCCGCTGTCTATGATAAATATCCGTGGTCCCATTTTTTTAGATATCCAAAAATCTGCACTTTATAAGATTTCATAGTACTCTCTCTGTCCATGAATTGCGAGTTGTCCGTGAAATCCTTTTTTTTTTGGGTACGCTATTTGGTTCTCATGAATCATGATGGTTGGTGACTCTACGACTTGCATCGACTTGCATTTTAATCCGCATTTTGTGTACAAAACAAACTTGGAATTTCATTCATCAACAGACAAAGGGATAATCTATTGGCAATTGTAGAATTTACTGTGAAAGTTTGATAAATCTCAGTTTCTATGAATCATTATATAAACAAGGTGCTATTATTTCTTTTGCAGTGGGGCAATCAATATCTGGATTGACCGGGTTATACACAGTGGCAATGAAAGCAGCAGGAGCTAGCAGGCGTGTTTTCCAACTCTTGGACCGCACATCATCTATGCCGAAACCAGGATCTAAGTGTCCCTTAGGGTGCGTTATTGATTCGTAATCTCATCTTCTTTGTCCGGTTACTATGAAAGAAATCCAGTTTGGTTAGTATTCTTTGCTTCACTAACAACTGAAATCATGCTCATTCTTTGTGTTAGAAGTAGTTTACATTTTGAAATGCTTGAAAGAGATATGAGATGTGTTGCTATCGAGATTTCTCATTGGCGGTTTTTATGTTATTCAGTTCACATGTCGTTTTTGTAGTTTCAGTGGTTCTTTCAGGATAAACTCGTACTTCTAATTGAAGAGGTGGTCTGAACAATCTCATTCCTCCTTGATAGCTTAAGCATACATTTGTCAGCATATGAGTCATCTGCTGATGGCCCTGATGCTACCCTCCCTTTCCTAAAATGATTTGGGGTCGTCGAACAAAGCCTTAAGCAAACATTTTCCTTTTGTTCTTTGAACAGTGATCAGGATGCGGAGGTGTCACTGGATGATGTCTGGTTCTCATACCCTTCACGGCCAAAAGATATGGTGCTCAAGGTAAAAGCTACTTGCCTTTAATCCCGATAACTGTCCTATGTCCTTACTAAATGTGGTACTTGACAATGTCCTACAAATTTTTCAGGGAATAACCTTGAAATTGCAGCCTGGTTCCAAAGTCGCTCTTGTTGGCCCAAGTGGTGGCGGAAAAGTATAGTCTCGATTCTTTGCTCAGTCTTGAATTTTTTTTTCAAAAGGTTTCTGTACTTCCAAGGGTAAGGTCTAGTCATTGAACTTACAGTTTCTTTTTCTGATGATGCAGACTACAATTGCAAACTTGATTGAGAGGTTTTATGATCCTTCTAAGGGTAAGATCTTACTAAGTGGGGTCCCTCTTGTAGAAATATCACACAAACACCTGCATAGCAAGGTAAATTTGCTCAATAGCACATCATATCAATCTTTTAATATCTCCTGCTATTACAATGTTCTTACCTTTGAGATCAAAGTTTTCAAAGCTTTGATCGTAAAGGCGTAAGATGTAACAACCTATAATTTTTTTTATACGATATTGTATTTTAGTTGCTTTTTTTGTCACAAAAAATCTTTCAAAAAATTATACTTACTAAAAAAAAGTATGGAGTACTATATGGTAAGACCATTGTGAAGCTGAGAAAATAGTCAACTACTACCTGGTTTCTTGTAGTTCTCGTTTAATACTAGTATAATGTTTGAGGGAGAGTTTCTTAGCCATATCTCGAACTGCAGATTAGCATCGTAAGCCAGGAGCCTACTCTCTTCAATTGCTCCATAGAAGAGAACATTGCGTATGGACTGAACGGCAAAGCTAGCATCGGCGATATAGAGAATGCAGCTGTACGATACTCATTTTTTTTAGTCTGTTATACAATGCATTTTCATATGATATTCTGACCTTGCATGTTTGATTGTCGATTTACGCAGAAAATGGCAAATGCCCATGAATTTATATCCAAGTTTCCTGACAAATATCAAACCCATGTTGGAGAACGTGGGATTAGGCTTTCAGGTGGTCAGAAACAACGAATAGCTATTGCCAGGGCTTTGATGATGAACCCTAAAGTACTATTGCTGGATGAAGCCACTAGTGCCCTTGACGCTGAAAGCGAATATCTAGTACAGGTTAGAAACTAACAAGATTACATTTCTTCAGATGCTGGTCTTGCTGTATTTCCTCGATATGACCTATATTGATGTTCTTTTTCGATTTATGATGGATTCAGAGAGTCCCTATTCTCTGGCTTCAAAATATGTGAAGTAAACCAAAGCAACTCACTATATAGGACCTGGCAAAATTAGGGCGGTCTAAATGGCCTGTTTTGTCCCGAGTAGAACAACCATAATATAACCTGAAATCCTGATCGACAAGATTCGATTCGTATATATAGGATGCCATGGATTCAGAGTCCCTATTCTCTAAGTTAATATCAAATGTTTTAAAAAAAAGTTACATCAATTAAATGTATATATAGGATGCCATGGACCGCCTGATGGAGGGAAGAACAGTCCTAGTGATTGCTCACAGGCTTTCAACAGTTAAAAGTGCAAATGTGGTAGCAGTTATATCAGATGGTCAGGTGGTGGAAAGTGGCAGTCACGACGAGCTTTTGGACAAGGACGGTATCTACACCGCCTTGGTAAGGAGGCAGTTGCAAGGACCGAAAGCTGACAGTTAACATTGGATTACAGAATTTTACGACACTGACTGAAGAATGGTTTATACTCTATTGTAATCTTTTGGAAGACACATCTCATTGTCTTTACTAATCTGTATTTGTTAGCATTTTCACACGTATTTTCCACGCAGTTCAGTTAGTAAAGCTTGTTAATTGACACCTATTTTTGGTTATAGATCAATTTCTCTCTTTGTTAAACAAGTGGTTAGTTGTTCGATTTTATGGCTTGTGTGGAAGTCATTAAAGTTTAGATAACTTTACTCATTGATTTGTCGTTAGCACCCCGATGGAGAGACTATTCTTTTGATCGGATATTTGGACATTCTCGGTCACCAAAAATAAAATTTACACTAGTTTGCTCCAATCATAATTTTGCATTTTCATCATTATATAGCAACGGTCTTTAGCTTATATAAATATTTGTTGAAAACTTCTAACCACTTTCAACACAAAACTAAGAATTCGCCTAATTGCTACTCACACATAAATATTTGTATAAAACAATTAAGTAATTTTGCAAAATTGGTTCTGATATATCAAGTATATTCCGTATAATGCATATTCTATAGGGGCAAAAAATCATAAAATCTAGATAAAGTGTCTCGATGATGTAATTTTATTCTTCATATCAAAGGTTACCAAAGTAGAAAAAAATTTGTGATTTTAAAAAACCGTACATTTTAAAAACCATATACTGTACAATACGGTTTTTAAAACCGTATTGGAGACACGGTTTTGCTCACTGGTACTAGTCTACTAGACTACTAGAGAATGGGCCAAAGCCTCAAGTTGAAAGCTTATACTCGTACTCAATCGCAATTGAAATGAACGAGAAGAAACCCTAATCCCCAAACACCACCGGAATCGCACGCCGGCGGCCGTTAACCGTCGACGATCATCAGGTTAGCGTAAATTCGTTGGTAGCTTTGACGATTATTAGTAATTTATCATAGTTATCTGCTCCGATTAGGTAGATTTGTATCAATGGTGAAACGGAAAAATTCTAGACTTAGGTTCTCCATGAATGATTCTTGTTTGAATAATGTTAGTGTTATTATTCCCGAAACCGATGTCGTAAAGGAAGTGCCATTTGAGCCAAATGTAACAAATTCCGGTGATAATTTACATATTTCTCCAGTGATTAGTACAATTGGTGGTGATTTTGAGAAGGAGGTTTCGGCTTCGGGTGGAGTGGGCAATGTAGTGTCCAAGAAGAGTAGAAGTAGAAAACGGAAGAAGGAAGTTTCGGCTTCGGGTGGAGTGAACAGCAGAACCATTGGTGTATTGGAGAAGGAAGTTTCGGGTTTGGATGGAGTGAATAGCAGCACAATGGGTGTATTAGAGAAGGAAGTTTCGGCATTGGGTGGAGTGAATAGCAGCACACTGAGTGTATTAGAGAAGGATGTTTCGGCTGGAGTAATTAGCACAATTGGTAGTGAATTAGAGAAGGAAGTCTCGGGTTTGAGTGAATTGAACAATGTGGTGTCTAAGAAGATTAAAAGAAAACGCAGGAAGGGAGCTTTGGCTGGAGTGAACAACACCATGGGTGTATTAGAGAGTGAAGTTTCGGCTTCGGGTGGAGTGAATAGCAGCACAATGGGTGTATTAGAGAAGGAAGTTTCGGCTGGAGTGATTAGCACAATTGGTGGTGAATTAGAGAAGGAAGTTTCAGGATCGGGTGGAGTGAACAATGTGGTGTCTAAGAAGAGTAAAAGAAAACGCAAGAAGGAAGCTTTGGCTGGAGTGAACAACACCGTGGGTGTATTAGACAAGGAAGTTTCGGCTTCTAGTGGAGTGAACAGCACAACCATTGGTGTATTAGAGAAGGAAGTTTCGACTGGAATGATCAACAGCATTGGTGTATTACAAATGGACGTTTCGTCTGGAGTGAGCAATGTAGTGTCCAAGAAGAAAAAAAAGAAACTTAAGCGTTTGGATAATGTGAGTGTTGGGATTCCTAAAACCGATGATGTAGGGGAAGTACCAGTTCAGTTAAAGTTAACAAGTTCCCCGGAAAAGTTACATTTTTCTCTTGTTGATACCACAATGGGTGTATTAGCGAAGGAATTTTCGGGTGGTGGAGTGAACGATGTAGTCTCCAAGAAGAAAAAAAGAAAACCCAAGCGTAGCACTTTGGAGATGACTTGTTTGGATAATGTGAGTGTTGGTATTCCCAAAACCGATGTTGTAGAGGAAGTACCAATTCAGTTAAATTTAACAGATCCCCGTGAGACGTTCCATATTGCACCAGTTGATACCACAATGGGTGTATTAGAGAAGGAAGTTTCGGGTGGTGGAGTGAACGATGTAGTTTCCAAGAAGAAAAAAAGGAAACCCAAGCGTAGCACTGTGGAGATGACTTGTTTGGATAATGTGAGTGTTGGTATTCCCAAAACCGATGTTGTAGAGGAAGTACCAATTCAGTCATATTTAACAAGTCCCTGTGAGACGCTCCATATTACTCCAGTTGATACCACAATGGGTGTATTAGAGAAAGAAGTTTCGGATGGAGTGAATGTTGTCGTGTCCAAGAAGAGAAAAGGAAAATCCAAGCTAAAGGAGATGAATGGTTGTAGCTCTGTAGAGAGGACTTGTTTGGATAACGTGAGTCTTGGTATTCCCAAAACCGATGTTCTTGAGGAAGTACCAGTTCAGTTAAATTTAACAAGTTCCCCTGAAAAGTTCCACATTTCTCCCGTTGATAGCACATTGGGTGTATTAGAGAAGGAAGTTTCGCGTGAAGTGAAAGCTGTAGTGTCCAAGAAGAAAAAAAGAAAAGCTAAGCCTAGCACTATGGAGATGACTTGTTTGGATAACGTGAGTGTTGGCATTCCCAAAACCGATGCTCCAGAGGAAGTACAAGTTCAGTTAACAACGAGTTCCTGTGAAAAATTTCATACTTCTTCAAATGATACCACCACGGGTGTATTGGACAAAGCTTCGGCTTCGGCTGGAGTGAATGATGTAGTGCCCAAGAAGAGAAAAAGAAAACTCAAGCGTTTGGATAATGTGAGTGTCTGTACTCCCAAAACTGGTGTTTTAGAGGAAGTACCAGCTGAGTCAAATTTAACATGTTCCCCTGAAAAGTTACATATTTCTCCCGCTGATACCTCAATGGATGTATTAGAGAAGGGAGTTTGCAGTGGAGTGAACATTGTAGTGTCCAATCATTCTTTGGATAATGTGAGCGTTAGTATTACCAAAGCCGATGTTCTAGAGGAAGTACCAGTTCAGTTAAAATTAACAAGCTCCCCTGAAAAGCTCCATATTCCTCCAGTTGATACCACGATGTGTGTATTAGAGAATGAAGTTTCGGGCGGAGAGAACGTCCTAGTGTCTAAGAAGAGAAAAAGAAAATCCAAGCTAAAGGAGAGGAATGATTGTAGCTCTATAGAGAGGACTTGTGTGGCTACTTGTTCCGTAAACGTCGACTCAAATGGAAAACCTGAAGAAGCAAAGGATGTAGGGGTAATCCCTCTTTTGTTGCAATTATCACAACCATTAGATACCACTACTATTCTGACATCTAGAAGAAAGCTGTTGGTCCTGGATGTCAACGGCTTGCTTGCTGACGTTGTTCCGCAATGTCCTAAACACTTTAAGCCAGACTTTACTTTAGCAAATAAACTAGGTGACTAAATTATCTTCATATCCTCTCAACTCTTCATTTCAATTTCATATCTTGTAATCTGACATCTTAACTTTTTTTTTTATATTATTCAGTCTTCAAAAGGCCTTTCTGTGATGATTTTCTGCAGTTCTGCTTTGAGAAATTTGATGTCGGGATATGGTCATCAAGAACCAGGTATGATGTTTTTTTTGGGAAATTCTACGGTGTACCCCGAGTTTTTGGGTTTCTATGGTGTATCCCTAAATTTTTGAAATTCTATGGTGTACTCTTGAACTTTATAACTTAGTCTATACAATGACCTCATTGATTGTCTTCGCTAAGTAAGTTTCCTAGTTGATCTATTAAACCATCTCTTTACCGTTCCAATTACGCGACAACCTATTCAATTACTAATTACTTATAAGTTCGTCAAATTACCCATCAACGCACCAAAGAGTATACAAATCTAACAAACAATTCATGAAATCTCCATTATCATTGTGTTTCATAACGAAGGTTTTTAATATTAGTTTGTGCTTATTAAAAGTGATTTGTGATGCATCTTATAGAGGATGATGATAAGGCATTAAGAGTTAGATTAAAAGTCGAAGTACAGTTGTTTGATAAACGATAAAGTTATGCAATGTTGAAGGAGGCCATCATGGAGGATGATGATAAGGCATTAAGAGTTAGATTAAAAGTCGAAGTACAGTTGTTTGATAAACGATAAAGTTATGCAATGTTGAAGGAGGCCATCATGGAGAAAGAAGTAAGAAGTTTAGGGGTACAACGTATATTATAAAAAAAAAAAGAGGGGTACGGCAAAGAAAATCGAAAATCTCACTGTAGAATATCCCTTTTTTTAAAAAAATTTAATTCGTTCATTGCTTGAGGCACTGGGGTAATGTTGTTGTTTCTTTGTTTAATCTTTCATTGCTTTGCTTGAGCCTGTGCTAGGTTAAGAAGTTTCTGTTCCTGAGTTTTTAAATGACTTGCTTTGTAAAGGTCTCTTATTTGATATGCTACAATAATCAATACTATTGTTGGTGTCTGTTATTCTCATTTGTCCTCTGACGTTGTTTGACAGTGGTTTAATTCTCATATTGGAATTACATGAATGTATGAAACGCTAGGGCACATACTTGAGAAGTTTACATGTTTGGCATTGGTATGTTGCCAACCTTTAAAGGAATGTATTTACATTTCTTGGTTGGCTATATCACTATATGTGCATCTTTATGTACCTTTTTTTGTAAGGTATAAAATTCACTTTTAAAATACCAAGGGCCGTGACTTATGTTTGTGTTGTCTCCGTTGGAGAATTGATAATGAGGAGGCCTTTTGTCATTATCATAGGGGAGATTAACAACACTTACATCTGGGTGGAGGTAGTAATTGCCTGATGAGTTGATGACTATGCTGTCAATGTTCTTTCTAAGTAATTTGAAGTATTTACCTTGTGTTCGTCTCTGTGTTCTTTTCAGCCACAATTTGACCAGGGCAGTCGACTTACTATTGAAGAATATGAAGGAAAAGTTACTTTTCTGTTGGGTGAGGCATTTTAATTCTCATTTAAATATCTTGCATGCATCTTCCCGTGCAGTGATCTCGTTGTTCAAAAGAATTAGATAATAGTGCTCGGAACCCAGGAAAAAATGTCAACTGTATCAACTGTCTGATGGTCTTTCTAGGCAGTGAGAAATTGTTTGAACTTGGAAGCACATTATGAAGTTAATTGTTCTTCATGGAGAGAGTGAATAGATATCTGCAGACTGCGGTATCAGTCTGGACAGCTTGTGTTAACTTCATGCCGTATATCATTATGCCAAATCTGCAAACTGTGAGCTTATATGAACTTCAGGGAGTTGGTAGCCATTTCAGACTGAGTTTCAGGGTAGCGCTTGAGATGTGTTAGACTTTGCTAAGATTGGTAGCAATGTTCAGGCACATGATATGGAAATGCAGATTTGGGCACGGTAACGGCTTCGAAGTTTTGAGGTGTCGCTGTAGTAACGCCTTAGGCGGAATCCATGTGGTCATATTCTGAAGAACATTTTTTTTTCTTCATTCCTTGAAATCTGATCTTTGAATTAGAATTTTATTTCCACTCTATAGGACTAATCTCGCTCTTGTGACCTCTTCCGTCAAAATACATGCACCGTTTGTCAATCACTCAATCCACCCATGACCAATCTTTTATTCCCAAAAAGTAACTGAGTATATTAACAAAGTGGCAGATATATTAGGCAAGTATCAACCATATTTTGAAGTAGTGGTTCTCACGAGTCATGACTAAAATGTTACCCTTTTTGTAAGGCTTTATATAATGGCACATGACCTTATGGGAGCCTAGAATTTCGTTACATAACGCTAGGGCCGCATTTTCATACCATGGTACTTGCTCTCTAGTATGTGACTTATGCTTGTGGTTACTCTGACGTAGCAGTTTCTTGCTCTTTGTGAAATACTATTGCCATTATTGTAACTTTAGATGTGTTTTCAGCTAATCGTGATTCCTTCTAGATTTGGACCTACTAACTTATTATGAGAGAACTTTGTGCAGGATCGATCTCGTTGTACTAATACATGTTTCAACACTCTTGAGGACAAGTACAAACCTTTGGTTCTTAAGGAACTGAAAAAACTATGGGAAAATAAGGCGATCTGTCTTCCATCACAGAGGGGGTTCTACGATGAATCGAATACGATATTGTTGGATGATTCACCATACAAGGCCTTGTGCAACCCAGTAAGTAGTGCTTTTGATGAATCCGTACAGCAATCAAATTTTTTAGCATAGCTTTTCCTTGGTATTAATGTCTTGTCATTCATCTATTACAACCATATAATTTGGTTCCTTTTTTGTCCTTTATCCAGCCGTATACAGCTATACATCCGAAAGCGTACTCATTTACAGATCTTAAAGATAAATCTTTAGGTGAGATACTCTCGACTATACTGTATATTTCCCCGCTAGATTTCCTTTACTGTCCGCTTGGTATATAACTAACTTCCCTTATTTTATTTAGGTCAAGGTAAAAAAACAGAACTTCCCTTTCTTAATATTTCGTTCGTCCCAATTAATTGTCACTGATTTTTTTTTCAGTCTCTTCTCTGCTGCTCTCTCTTCCAAGTATCCCAAAAATTTGAAATTCCTCTCATAAAAAAAGTACACACGGCCTACATAGGGACACACTTGGATTCGAAAGGAAGGAGTAGCTTTTTGTTGTTCTTTAGCTTTCTTGCTCTGAGTTTGTAATGAAATTGTTTTGACATTGGGTTAATAACAGGGCCAGATGGTGATATTCGCTTGTATCTCGAAAGACTGGCAGAAGCTGAGAATGTTCAGAAGTTCATTGAGGCAAATCCATTTGGTCAAAAGTCCATCACACCAGCTCACCCTTCATGGAATTTCTACTCCAAAATTGTTGGAAAATATGCAAACCAGTAAGAAAAAAGAATTGTTAATACCTGTAGCGCTCCTGATTTCTCATTGCATCGCCGATGGTGTTAATACTTGGTTGTCGTGGCGTATTAGTGGTTGCGGTTCTGGTAACCATTTGGACAACTTGATCGTGGTTGATGTTTAGGATTACTTCAAAATTTTCGTCACAAAAGAAGGCACATAGGATTTCTTGACTAATGGATGCGTTTTTTTCAACGTATTTCCGTAGTTATATTCGGAGTCCCCTAATGAAAAGTCACAAGAGATTGCCAGACAGGCTAAAGTGCTAAACTTATGTAGTCTTTATGTAACTTTTTTGTTTTTACTCATGGCAAAGTAAAACGATGCTCAGTTCGTAGGTGATGATCACTATTTTAAGCCATCTAGCTATGCTTGATATCGTATATAGCATACGTGTATAGTTTTTTATTTTGATTTTTATTTCACTTTTTTTTTTCGTATTATATTTGATCTATATGGCTTTTCTGCGACATCCCTCTCTCGCTTTTAAGATTAAATACTATTCAGCAGCCAATTTTGCATTTGAGTATCAGTTTGGGATAAACTTCCTTTTCCTGAAATTGATCATCTCAGACCTTCAGTTAGGATTGTGTAGAGGGTTTTCAAATTTCTTCTGAAATAAAAGCTGTCTGACCATTTACGAAGCAATTTAAAAGGGATTCTGATTATTAGTTTTTAAACCCGCATTTGTGTATTGAGTTTGTATTATTTATTGAATTCGATTAATTCACGGGTTTTGGAGCCTGGAAAAGTGAATAATTCACAAGGGAAGGAGTACATCGTACATGGCAAAATCATTCTCGATGTCATCTCTCACTATTTCACAATTCTAACTATCTCGATTTTTTTTTTAACAAAGAGGATAATCTAATGCTACATTCTCCTACTTTAAATGTTTTACACTTGGCTTAGAAACCCCCTCAACATATATTTCACATCATCAAGAAAATACCATCTTTTTTTTTTGGCAGCCAGAGAATACCATCTTAAAAGACAAAGTTCCAAGAGAACGGTCCTTCCTATCGCTATTGTATTTTAAAACACATGGTAATTCGTGTGGGCAAATTCTTTTTTATATTGATTATTATATGTTGTCATTATTTATGTTAAGAAAAATATATTGATCCACTAAATGTTGATGATTGTTATTTACATTTTCCTTCAACCTTCTCCCTAAAAATAGAATAATAATTTTCTTAAAAAGTATTCTCTTGCTACATATTACTTCTAACCAACATCTAAATACACTCAATTTTTTTTACATGGATTAAAAAGGAAAACTAAGATGGCCCTTTGATAATAATACTGAAAAAGTCCGAAGTCGCGGTATTTCTTCATGAAAGTACAGAATAAAATGAAGAAACGTTTTTCAAATCAACATCAAATGCCTCCGTAGCATAGTGGTAGTGCGTTCGCTTCGTAAGCGAAAGGTCGCGAGTTCGATCCTCGCCGGGGGCTTTTGTTTTTATTTTACTTTTCTGTTTACTTCTATAACTTTCAAGTTTAAACCAGTTATAAGGTAATTTCACTAACTCGGCATTCGAATTCAATTCGTTTATGAGTTTACACCGAGTTATTTTACACGCTTTAGGAATCACATAAAAAAGTAAACAATCAAGGTATCATAAGAATTTTCAACCCATCCCGACTCTTGTATTTAAGATAGAGGAATATACATTTTGATCTTTTTTGGAACCAAAATAGAATAAATACTACGGTCTTAATTTGTATATATTTTACTGCGTAATACAGTATATAACTATTTATAAGACCTGTCAATCTAAAAAAAACTGATTTTATGGGAAATCAGAAGCTAAGGTACAATACAAACAATAATTTTAATTGGACCTTCTACATTACAGTAATTAAAGTAGCATTATAATATACGAGTAATAATAATTACTACTACATAAAGTTCTGGAAAAACAATCCATGGTCTTCTTAAGCAAACCGAGTTTTCTATACACGGTGAGGATAATGTAGTTCAGAAGAAGGTATGAAATATTGTTCGTCATGCCCTAATCTCGGCCATTGCACACTAAATGTAGGCGAGCCTCAATATACGCCGGTAATGGTAACCTTCAAAACCTCAACAAAGTAGTTGCAATGCAATGGTCAGAATGTAACACCCGATTGTACTCACACAACGGCGACTTCCTTGTTGTGCCCTGTCAACAAACATTGATGTAGATGAGTCGAGATAGACCTACCAAAATTGAACCAATCAAAAGCTGAAAAGAACAGCTAGAAGTAGAACCACACCCAAAATGACTAACTCGACACAGATTCTAAGCAACTGTAAATTACCCACTAGACCTGACCATACATTGACTAGTACCCAAACTGACCCGATAACGGTGAACCCACAAGACTCAGCTTGTGGGTACAAACCACGGAAAAAGCAAGGAAACAGAAGGAAATGGAGAGCTTGCTAATCACAAATTTTACATGTATCATAGATCTCTTGTGCCAGTTGCAACATTGCATCTGATTCCTCCTGCAACTTTGATAGTCTCTCAGCTTCCCTGACAGAAAGAGCTGCAAAGTAAGTCTTCTCTTCGGCTTCAGCAACCTTGTAAGCTGCCGTTTTAGCTGCTTCTTCTAATGATTCGTTAATCCTCGATTGGGCAGGAATTATTATCTGCCTGGGCCGAACATCTTTTCGGTTACTTGCGTTAGTCTCAACCACAGGATTTTTCTTTAGCCTGTAGCAGTTCTCAACCTGCAAATTATACATTGTAGATTTCACATACTCTGCCATACCACCTTGCAAACCCCAACCCAGTTAAGTTTTTCACATTGTTCATAATTTCAGTAGATCTGAAATTTGATTTTTTTATTAAAAAAAAATACCAACCATTGAAGGAGGAATGGAGGATAATATGTTCTTAGTTGAGAAGGGGTTTAGAGACTGAGGTTGAAAAAGAGTGGGCTGCAGCCTGCAGGTGAGTTGGAGCGGAGGGTTACTTTGGTGGAATAATTGCATGGCTTTCCAGGGCCGGTGGCAGGGCATGTCAATGGTGATGGTTGGCAGCGACGTGAAGTGGAAAGGACATTCCCAGGTGGTTACGGTGGAGTGGCTGGGGTCGGTTAGTGGAGGTGGTCAATGTGGGGCTGAGGTGATACTTAGATGTAATGGATAAGGCTTATGTAAATTAATAAAATGGTCCCATTTAGACAGTATTTGGTGGTCGCAATCAGAAGTGTGATAAGTGTCAAGTAGCCTTCTATGGAATCTTCTTTTTTATTTCAAACTAGGGTTTAAAGTAATCATAAAAATAAGGTTGGATGGAACTTATTTAGCAAAATGGATTCAGGGGGAAACGCCACACGCCACTTCACGTACCTGAAATACACCATCCCTTATGGCGTGTTTCAGACTTTCAGTCAAAACATGCGAAAGCTGAAACACGCCATCGAAAGCTGAAACATCCGATGGCGTGTTTCCTTCCTGAAACATGCCACCGCGTGGTGACATGTTTCTATTAGAACCCATGGCGTGTTTCAGACTTTCAGTCAAAATATATGAAAGCTGAAACACGCCATGACTTATGTTGCTAAATAAGAATCACCCAGTCCCATTTTTTGTTATATTTTAACCCCCTTTTTTTTTTAAAAAACATTTTTAATGAAGTCAAAATTTGTCCACAAATAGAACGTATAATCAAATGGGACGGCCCAAAATGAAAAATGTATTCAATCAAAGGCAACAAAGAAAGTATATACAATATGCAAGATCCAAAGAGTCCCATTTTTGGTTATTTTATAACCCGTTTTTTTCAAAAAAAAAACACATTACTTTTAATGAAGTCAAAATTTGTCCACAAACAGAAGGGTATAATCAAATGAGCCCGCCAAAAATGAAAAATGTATTCAATGAAAGGAAACAAAGAAAGTATGCAATATGCAAGATGCAAAGTGGACACTTTACCTTCTCAAGCCTTTCTTGCAGAACAAGTTTTCTAAGCTTTACCCCCAACTGTTTTCTAAAATTTTGTGTCGATTCACCCGGACTCCTTTGCTACATAAATCAACAATCAAATTATGAATATTATTTCGCTCCTGACAATTAATATTAAAAATTCAACCAAAGGTACACATCATAAAACATCAGCTAGATAACTAAATAGTTCATAAGCTTTAAATATGTTTACAAAATTATAAAGGGCAGATGGCATAGCAAGGATATCTAACAGTAAAAATGGGTTTAACTTTAAATGTAAACTAAAGATTCAGATGGCTTGAAAGTTGAGATAACATCTCTCCAAGAAAAAATAAATAATTGCATGGATTCACTAGGAAACCTTTGACCTTGAAGAGGGGACTTACAAGGCAACTGTGATCTAACGAAGGGAGGAGCTGGAGGCTATGTTGCTCAAACTCTTTAATATTACCTCGCGTACCCATATCGAACACTGGACACTCGGACATGGGTAGGGAACTCGGACACTCTAATTTAGACCAAGAATATAATTTTTTCTCGTAAAAAAGACGAATCCGACACTTGTATATGTACCCGTGTCGGATACTTCTAATCGAGTCCGAGCAAGCAACATAGGCCGGAGGAAGGAATGGCTTAGATGCACACTGTTTGCTACGTATATTGCATTTGGCAATAACGAAATTCTATGAGTGTTCCTACTATTGTGTTATTATGTATATCGTAAGTATTAGGATATTTGTTTGTTAGCAAAATTGTAACAAAAATATTCTTTGATGTCTCGTGGGCTGAGTTTATAGCCCATATGATCAGGAAGGCTATCAGATTCAGCAAGTTTATTTCCCTCTTCTGGATAAATGTCTTTTGTATGTGGTTATGCAGAAAAAAAAACGCAAGAAGAAACACCGAAAAATCCCACAGCCAGGCACGCACCAGACCCATAAAAGAATACCCCCAAAGACTTTTAAGAGTGTTGTGTGCTTTAAGTATGCAGCAAATAAAAAAGAGTTATTAAGCGAGTAGCACTACAACATTACATTCAGTCTTAACTGTTTATTATACCCATTAGCCTCAAATTAATAATGATGTCAGTATGTAACACCTGTGGTCCCACATTTACAAACAAGATGGCCAGTCAATAAAAAAAGTTAAAAGAAAACAAAAAACTACTACTCAGACCTCAATATAGCTGAAAATAGCGGCAACATCCAAACCATTCGGCTCTTTGGTAGCTGAAAGGGCTTCAAAGATCATAGCAGTAGTGTCAGTGACCCTATCACAGAAGCAACAATCAGTCTACTGAAGAGAACAAATAAAATGTTTGCATGGGTTTTTCTTATCCTAATAAGTAATAACTACGAATAAAAGTCCATTATGACATAGGGATCAAATGACACATTTGTAATGGAGTACTCCGTAGAATCATTAAATTTATACCATGGTCTATTCCCATTAACTTAAAGACACAAATGCACACCAGGTTATATTACTCCTCTTCACAAAGGTAACATTTGGTCATGGTCAAGGCATTGGCCACATGCACTGTCAGCAACCCAAGATTACTCTCAGCTCTCAAGAATAGATGCATTCATCCATTGTCCGCCAAACTTATATCCAAGTCCAAATATAAGTAAGAGGGATACATCATGATATAGATAGTTAGTGACAGCCAAAACACCGAGCTCTTCTGATACTTAGAAGAGAGCTTAGACAAAATTAAAAAGTGCACCAACGGCCAACCCCCAAAGTTATATCCAGGATCTGAAAATCAGAAGGTGTCAAAGATTAAAGAAGTAGGTCAATGACCACATTATTTAGCTGAACATTTTTTTTTCAAAAGAATGAATATTTTCTTGTTTCACAAAAGATGCAACCTTTCAAAACCCTAATTGAAGCAATAGTATATTCTTGTTAGCCAATCAACCCTCCCCCAACTCCTAATTAGATGTTATAAAATTTCACAGAAACAAAGTATGAGAACGGAACAACCACAGAAAAGGGTTAGTTCGACTAACTGAGAGGTCAACGCATAAAGCCGTGGAATTGCTTTACCAAACTTTGTCCCTAAGTTCTAAATTTCTACGGAGTACAATTCAAGCATTTCATAATACTCTGTAGCTTAATTACACAAAGTTTTCTCCAGTGGAGCCAATCTTACAAGATAATGCCCAATATATCATTGACTCATACCAAATCCACGTGAACTTTTTTTATTGCCATACTACTTCGTAATTAGCAAAGGATACATTTATGATATTTAATGATACCTTGAACCATTTTTAGCAACAGGAATGTCCTTAACAGACTCTTCCTTAACATGGTTGTTTGCTGGTTTGGGTACAATGGGGACCACAGGAGGAGGTTGAACGTTAACGAGAGGGGCAGGAGTAGGAGCAGCAGCAGCAGCAGGAGTATCTTGAGTGAGTTTTGGCTTTGGAGTCCTTGATCTGGTAGTAAGGCCTTGAGCTGCAGCGCTCAAGTTCCGCCATTTATCCTGTGTAATTAACATGACAAAATGACCAGCCAGAACTAAATAAAGACACACGAGCACATTGGACATAAGTAATAACTACCTTAAACTTCTTATTACAGAGATATGGTACAACATCACCAAATACTCTCAACAGACTGCAATGAAAACTTATCAGGCTATGGCAGAACAGACTTCAGAAAGTTGTGAAAGGAGCACTAAGCAGCTAATGCTATAGCATAAGAGATATTGTACTCTCGAACTTTTGAGTATTTAAGACTAAGTCAAAATAGCACAGTAAGTTCTCTGCACTCCCCACTACTTATATAATGTGACGTACTTCCTCTATTCCATTTGGTTGCATACCTTATAAATATATGAGGGGAGAATTTTAAAATGTATACAACCAATGAACGAAGGAAGTATTGCATTATTGATGCAATATTCATCATGGATTATCTAAAAATAGCCTTTCTATGATGAGAAAAATAAATAAAAGAAAGACTCTAACCCCTCTGACGCAAGTGGTAGACTGGTGTTGTGGTAGTTTTGTGGTTGTAGGCAGTTAAGTGGAAGTTGGATAACCAAAGGTCAGATGTCAGACATCATAGAGTGAAAGTCATCTGTATTAATACACTTTAAGGTAGCATGCTAGCCATGGGCGTCATAGACAGACAAACAATGATAAACTAGATATTAAAACTGAAATAGCAATGTTTGTTGTAAGAGTGATGAGAAGGAATGCACCCATTAGAGAGATCAATACAAAGAAACTTTTAAAGCACCTCACTATTGCTAGAATTTAAGTTTAAACAAAAAAAAAAAAATCATTTCTATAGCCAAATTACTAAAAGACAAGAGTCGCACTCTAGTCGTCTTTCACCTTTTTATGCAGGAATAGAGCGCATGCAACTGTAGACTGAATTTTAAAACCCATAAGCCATGCTTTAGAGTTGGGCCTGTCACTTTTTAACTAAGATGAAGCAAGGCATTGAGGCAATGCTGTAGTATGTATCATACTTTAGGATTAGATATGGGAGAGAATATGCAAATTGAATTCTATAAATCTGGTGGAGCTGACACTGCTCATTGATAGAGCTGACACTGCTCATTGATAGAGCTCATAGAAGAACAAAATGTCATCATAACTGTAGTCTTTTTTATACACAGAAATCATAACTATTGGATCGGAGATTTCATGCCGACAGAAGTTCTTTTTAATTATAAAAAGAGAAACACAAAAGTATGCCCATGGGCATGCTATTAAGAACTACAAACTAGTCTCCCACGATGACATCCTGGACTACTGTGACAAAATTAAATGAAAATTGTCCAAGAAGGCCATAATGACACTTTGAAGTCATATGAGCGCATTTGAGGGTATATGATGTGATACATATATACCAAAATGCATGAACCACAAGACCAAATAGCAATGCATCTTGAAAGCACAACTAACGCTACCAAACGGTTTTATTAGTGGTTTCAAGCTAAAACTCATAATCATATATATTGTAAATATGCAAAACAATAGTTCAATGATTTGATAAACCCACAAAAAACCTATGTAATTCAAAGCTAATATATGTGTGACCCGCTCAAGCATGCGTATTGGGATCCAAACCCAGCTGATTCCCGAATTTTTTTTTTTGAGCCTAAAACCATTAACTCCTAGTTAGATATCCACAAACATACACACACTTTGGAATGACTTGTGAGTGTGCTAGCATGCTAAAAGTCCAATTACTCCAAGTTCAAGTTAAATCCCCATTGCTTCACAAAGTAGTACTCCCTTCCCTCCCATTAATCTACTCTCTCCATCCTAATCATTTGTTTAGCTTCGTTTAAAATACCCCTTCAAAATTCAAATGATTGGGATCGTTTCATTCTTTTGTGAGAGTATCCTCTGTCATCATCAATCTCTACGTTTTCTTTATTTAGGTGTCTCATTCATTTTTTTTATATTTCCGTTTATCCTCCCTCGGGTGCAAGTTGATTTCTCTTTGCTATATTTGTAAGGGCAATCGTAACGGCACTACTTTTTTACTAATGCCACTCAATTTTGGCACGGCGTGAATATTAAGAATGTAAGATATCCATTAATTAGCTTGTATTTGAGTGGCATTAGTAAAATCTCTAGTGCCCATTATCATTGCTCTTTTTAAAGGGCTCTCAAAGTTTCATACCCTCTTCCTATTCCTCCGCCTTTATGCCAAAAGCAAACGTAAATAATTGATCGGGTCAAAAGGCCTAGTTGAACGGGAAGGAGTATTAGCAAAACTCAACAAAACACTTCTTCCAACAAACAAAGATATCATCTTACGCCTCGCCGTCGGAGAACAATAACACAACACAGCTAAACTTTCAACGAAATAATCAAACTTTAGCGGAATTCTTAATTGATTCAAATTAATTCAATCAAACCCTAAATTTCAAAAAACAAAAACAATAATTAAAAAGAAAAACACAAAAAGAAGAAATAATTGAAAAAAGAAGAAACCTTGAGATCGATATTGGAGCGAGAATGAAGAACGACGGAAAAAGCAGGATCATTATGAATACATTTCCATTTACCAGCACCGTATTTAGCGACGCCATCTCTTAGAGCTTGTTCTTCTTCTGCTGTCCATTTTTGTTTCGGATTTCCCATCTTTTTCTTCTTCTTCTTTTGCTTTGTGCCGCCAAATAACTAGGGAGTGATGTGAGAAACAAAAACAGCTTCCCAGCTTTACACAAGTAGGGTGTAGTGACTAGTGACTAGTGAACTAGGGGTGTAATCGAGCCGATATAGACTCGAGTTTGGTTGGGTTCGAACCGGGGTGATAGGATCTTGACCTTGGATGGGCTTAGCCCTTTGAGGGAGCTTAATATGAGTACAATTTAGAGATGACAAAAAGCTTAGAATTTGGAATGAGCTTTGTTATCATGTAGACCAGTTAAAAGGGTCGGGTAAGTCGGTTTTAAGTTGGGTTATACGAGCGGGTTTTACACGGGTCGGATGACGGTTTATGGTGTGAATATAGGTAAAATGTTAGTTAGAAGCGCCTATTTTTTACCACTTTTTAATTTAAAATTTTTTATTATTAAAAAGATAAATAGTGTGAATGTAAGATTTGGATCAAAGTATTCGGGTTTAACTATGCACCTATGGATAAATATTTAGATCCATGTCTACTGAGATTTAGATAGGACTCGTTGAATCTAGAGCTGACAAGTCTGACCCGACTCAAACCCGAGCAAACCCACCCAAACCCGGCCCGACCCGATAGATCATTTGATCAGAAATGACCTAACCCGATAGTAACCCGACCCGACCCAAAAGGTAGCATGACCCGAATAGACCTGAACCCGATATAACTCGACCCGACCCAAACTCGACTCAACTGGACCGATTGCCACTTCTAACTTGAATCCAAAGACTTGGACTGGATGTTAGATCCATTCTCATCCCAAGGTGCAATACTAAGGTTAAGACTTCAGCATCAGATAAACGTTACACCAAATAGATTGAAGACCATAGTTGGGCACTTGGACATAGGCTTAAAGGCCATGTTCTTCTAAACTGAAATTGTCTTAATTAAATTGATTTGATTTGATCTGAACTTATTAATTGAAATCAACTTGTATGAAATGAACTAAAATAATGAAAGTAATAATGTTGAATTAAACTGAACTGAAATAAATTAGTGTCGATTCCACGCGAAAGCGCGGCTTTTTGAGATGAAAATATTAGAGAATTTGACAATAATGATATTTATTTCATTTTGAAACTATTAAAAGCTAAACAATAGTTTATGAAAAAAATTGTGACCATATTTATCTTGAATATTTATAGTTATAATTATTTATGGAATAAATAAGGAGTATTGTATAAGACTAATATATATAATGAGATCAAATAATAACCAATTAGTCTTGCTTATAACCGTTGTAAGTTACAACGAAGGGATATGTATCACCTCATTACCCCAAACAAAGTGTTAGGTTAAGGATGGTTTTACACTCTCGTTGTAAATTATTCTGATTTACAACGGTTGTAAACAAGAATTTGTGAATAACTAAAAGGCAGTTATTTTATAATAAAGTGTTACTTATACGGGAAAATTGGAGAAATGTTAATCTTTTAGTAAATAGGGGATTGAGATTGTGCACACCAGCCCGACAACGATTTGCCTTATATGAAGATCAAGGTTGGTGACTTTTGGGTCCAAGATAGGGACTAAGCACTCACGAAGCTAGTTAGGATAGCGCGGCGCGGTTATTTTATAAAATTGACATATAAGATTGAATTCATCTTCCTATATATAAAAGCTCAGTTCTTTAGAGCTTTTTTATTGGTCCCTTAATTTCAGGATAAAGTTTGCTTTTTCTTTTTTTGGTAAGGCTCACGTTCATTGCATTGATTTAATTACTCTCTTTCTTCACTCTACAATTCCCTTCCATAACAATGAAGTGTACCGATTAATATTCTATAAATATACCATTGGCTCCTTGATTAATCATGAATTAGAATTAAAAATAGAAAAAAGAATACAAAATTACAAGAAAATGTAAGTATAATAATGATTACTCCTGACTTTACATGAATATTTAAAACTACTGATTGATGATATTTGATCAGTTTTATTATTACAATGGATAACTTCGTTTTATGAGAGATTGCTGAGATAAGTAAGATTAACTCAATAACGTTAGACCAAACCAAATTAATTAATCAAACTGTATTTAAATTGATAAGTTATGTATTTGGATATGCTAGTTTTCATTATAAAATATAAAGAACTTAATATATTAATGTCCTTAATTTGGCTTTTCTTTTATCGCGCCAGTTCTAAGTTATACGACGGTTTTATAGAGTGAAGTTTTATTATATAAAATTTAACTACAAAATTAAATACTTATTTATATTGATAAGCAATTGAACATTTAATCTCTGCAATTATATCCGCACGTATTTTGAACTTTGACAATGTCGGTTGCGAGATAAAACCATCCAATGCCACTCTAAAAACATTTAGGGGCCGTTTGGTTCGAACAATTGGAATGGAGTGGAATGGATTCTAACTCCAAGGTGGTATGGAGTTAGAACCCCATACCTTTTAATGTTTGTTTGGTTTGATGTTTGGAATGGATTGTAAATGTCATTAATATTTTGGTTCACATATAGAATGTACTTCAAATAATTTTGTTTTCTTCAACATAGATAACAACTACAATATTATTTATAATTAAAATTAACTAGTGGAGTATAAGAAATAACAACAAAAAAAATCCATATGACTCTATAAAAATTCATTTAACGTGTTTATATAATATGAAGACATCAATATATTCTAAAACCCAAAAAAAATTCACATAAAATGTTAATGAAAAATACGATAGTCTAAA